>JABXNX010002465.1:0-42674 GCA_014843695.1 Archivesica marissinica | reverse complement strand
TAATTGTACTAAATGTCTTTTCCTGGGGTGGCTGGTTTAATTGTACTAACTGTCTTTTCCTGGTGTGGCTGGTTTAGTTGTACTAAATGTCTTTTCCTGGGGTGGCTGGTTTAGTTGTACTAAATGTCTTTTCCTGGGGTGGCTGGTTTAGGTGTACTAAATGTCTTTTCCTGTGGTGGTTGGTTTAATTGTACTAAATGTCTTTTCCTGGTGTGGCTGGTTTAGTCGTACTAAATGTCTTTTCCTGGGGTGGCTGGTTTAGTCGTACTAAATGTCTTTTCCTGGGGTGGCTGGTTTAATTGTACTAAATGTCTTTTCCTGGGGTGGCTGGTTTAGTTGTACTAAATGTCTTTTCCTGGTGTGGCTGGTTTAGTTGTACTAAATGTGTTTTCCTGGGGTGGCTGGTTTAGTCATACTAAATGTCTTTTCCTGGGGTGGCTGGTTTAGTCGTACTAAATGTGTTTTCCTGGGGTGGCTGGTTTAGTTGTACTAAATGTGTTTTCCTGGGGTGGCTGGTTTAGTTGTACTAAATGTGTTTTCCTGGGGTGGCTGGTTTAGTCGTACTAAATGTCTTTTCCTGGGGTGGCTGGTTTAGTCGTACTAAATGTCTTTTCCTGGGGTGGCTGGTTTAGTTGTATTAAATGTCTTTTCCTGGGGTGGCTGGTTTAGTTGTACTAAATGTATTTTCCTGGTGTGGCTGGTTTAGTTGTACTAAATGTCTTTTCCTGGGGTGGCTGGTTTAGTTGTACTAAATGTCTTTTCCTGGGGTGGCTGGTTTAATTGTACTAAATGTCTTTTCCTGGGGTGGCTGGTTTAGTTGTATTAAATGTCTTTTCCTGGGTGGCTGGTTTAGTTGTACTAAATGTCTTTTCCTGGGGTGGCTGGTTTAGTTGCAGCAACATTGTTTTACTAAAATAATGTCATCAATTTGAACTACAGTCAAACTTGTGTTAGTGGTAACCTCCATTAAGTAGCCAATCTGTATTAAGCAGCCAGTTTCAAGATTCCAAATATGTTGTTTTATTATACATTTGACCTGTATTAAGCAGCCACCTGTTGCTAAGCAGCCACTTTCTCTGACTCCCTTGGCTGGCTGCTTAACCCATTCAACCCCAAGTAACTGACATGGATTGGTGCGTGATATTTTCAGACCAATAAATTAATAAGAAAATTACCTTTGAACCAGTTCATTTATCAAAATGGGTAGTTTTATCTAAAAATAGTAATAATTATTACTGGCAAAAAAGTGCAGATCCTGATGAGACGGCTCGTTACGAGCCGGCTCATCTGGATCTACACTTTTCATAAGCCTATTTAGAGGCCTGTGGGGTTGAAAGGGTTAAGACAGGTTTGACTGTATTTACATTTTTTTTAACCATGTGTATATGATCTTATATTATTATAAATGCATTTGTCAGATATGTTGCACATTGTCAAACCTTTCTTACTTTCTCAACTTGCCTAGTCAAACTGTTTATTAGTCTAATTATTATTAGGAATTTAAATAAATATTTCCTATCACCAGTACCGAGGCAAATTTCAACTGAGGCAATCTAGGGGGTTCTGGGGGCATGTTCCTCCTTAAAAGTGTTGGGGTATTGAAGCGATTTCCTGCGTTTTCTGATTTAATGAGTTTAGACGTATAATATGTACTGACCATTCAGCTGATGATGATTGAGCTTATTTACCCTCGCCTCCGGCGCACCATATGGGCGAGCGTAACCATTCAGCTCTCTAGCAGTCAACATTTTATAGAGCAAAGGGATATTTTTTGCATTTTATTTATTTAATTTTTTTAATTTTTGCTTTGTAAATTTGAAGTGTGCCTCGGTGTGGCTACGGGCCTGAACACTGTTCATATATCGGTAACTTATCAAAATCGGCTAGTCATATTTTCCTGGGATTATTCAGGGATCATTCTAGAGGGCGATGTGGGCGAAATTGTCGCCCTAGGGACCCTGACTTCGCCCTCTGTTTTTACGATTTTCAAACAAAATTTTGTCTAGTAAGATACACTGGCCCATTATAAAGCACTCCTATTCAAATGTTGTATTTAATGGTTGTACTGTGCATTTTAACCCTATTTTGCAGAAGTATATTAAAGAACACCATTTAAGGAAGCGATCATGCGCTTTCTCACTTCTCCCAAAAATTCTGACCTAGAATGAACCCTGTTATTGTCGACAAACTGTTTCGGATTTTAATTTATTGATGGCTGTGCAATTAGCACAGTGGTTAGCACGCTTGCTTCTCACCAATGCAACCCGGGTTCGATCCTCGGACCGGGAAGTATGTGAGATGGTACGGTGGTCGCCAGATCGGACAGGTGGGTTTTCTGGGTTTTCTCCGAGTACTCCGGTTTACTCCCACACGAATGACAAATATACGCTGTCATCCGCGCCAACGACAGTGATTAATATAAGTTGTAAAATAAATAAAGTTTAAACTTTAATTTTATTTCGGGGTAGCTCTACATTTTAACATGATTTTTGGACAAATTTTATTTCGGTTTAGTAGTGGTACATTTAAGCAGTACATGTTAACCTAAATTAGAAACATAAATTTTACAAAATCTCTGAACCGGAACAAGAGTTATTTACCTAATCTTCATCATTTTTTCCCCCCCATTAATTGGAGAACTTCGGAAATATAAATATAAATGTGGATCGTGACAAATGTTTAGCTTATAAATTATATGTGTGGTAAATCTGTCCTCGAGTGCATGAACTAACAGAACGATGTACAGTCTGTATTTTGAAGTAAATTATCCTAATGCGTATTCTGTCTGTCTTCAAGTAGAAAAATTACTTGATTCTAGCGCTATACTTGGTAAAGTTATTGGTGATTTTTGTACATAACAATTCATAAAGGGAGGTAATTTATAAATACTAAGTTCACAAAAACTCTTAAGTGTTTAAAAATACTACCATATTTAGTTATGAACTGGAATGGACTAATATACTTCCATATTTAATTGTGAACTGGAATAGACTAAAATACTTCCATATTTAATTGTGAACTGGAATAGACTAAAATACTTCCATATTTAATTGTGAACTGGAATAGACTAAAATACTTCCATATTTAATTGTGAACTGGAATAGACATATTCTTTCATATTTGTTATGAATGGGGTAATGACTAAATAAAATACTTGAAGGGATTAAAATACTTGCATATTTACTTATGAAAAGGAAGGGAATAAAATACTTCCATATTTAGTGTAACCTATAAACCTGTGAACTAAAAATAAAGCATAATTTTCACGGAACATAAGAAGAACTCCGAACATGTGTGATAATCGAAATAAATTTATACTCGGTGATGGAGAAGATGATGAATATTGTGCTAAACGAATCTATTTACTAAAAAGAAAAGGAAAAATAAAGATTGCACGCACCCATTCGTGTCCAGTAAAACACTATCCCTGGCACATATACAGACAAACAGCAACATGGAATTTAAAACTTTTATTGGTAGGTTTTATAGTAATTGGTATAAATGGTATTGTTACGCGCACTAGGGTTAATATATTGGTAGCGTCGTCGTATGAATTGACTTGACGGACGAAGCCTCTCTCGATATTGTGTGGCGTCTGTGGTCCAGTGGTAGAGCGTCTGATTGGAATCGAACGGTCCGGGTTCGATACTCAGTCAGGCCACGTATGTAGTGTCATTGAGCAAGGCACCTCACACACATTGCTTAGTACTAGTTAACTGCTATGGTCGGCTAAGCATGGCTAGGAAAACATGTCTAGGTCCCTGCAAGGGGTTTGACATTAATGGAACATACATACATATTCTGGATAGTTGTTTGAACAGCTTCTACATATGAGGTTAACCGATATACTGACGTGCAACAGACGGATCTGTAGTCCAATCCTGGGAACCTAGGGATCGCAGGTTCGATCCCCCGTCTGACCCTAATAAAATTAAGATTTCAAATGGAACTTTAAGCTGAGGTCAGGCCGTGTCTCATTTATATGAAAAAGTTGGCAGTTTCTTGCCCAGGAAAGGTGTTGTTAGGCGGCGATATAGTCCAAAATGGTGCTGATGGAGGCGTAAAACCCGAGTAAAGAAAGAAGGATTGCATAGATTTTAATTGTGTAAACTTGGTTTTTTTCACCCGTAATAAATATTGAGACACATGTATACCAAGTTATCCCGATTGTATATTGTCTATTTTTGGTATTGCCATAACTCATCAGTTTTCATGGTAACCATATAATTTTCGCTCATTAATTCACTCTACATGTATATGGTCATATAAGTTTGATGATGCATTATGAAAGGTTTCAGAGTTTTATAAATGTAATAGCCTGATTGTCTTTAAAGTGATACTACATCAGTGAAAACGCAAATTTATACAGAATGTAATTTCCTATTATATTATGGGTATAATTTTTCCCCAAATATTTGCCTCAAAAACTGAGTATTTCAACTAATAAACAAGCGTTGTATATGCGGTTTGTTGACATAGCAAAATAATGTAAATAGGGTCGACATACCAGATATATATGTATATCCAGAATAACGAGATCTATGGTACAGATTTACCATTATATCTCACATTTGTGCCTATGCATATTTATTTGTAGACTAATCTTAGTTAAATTTATTATCTCTAAGCAACAGTATCAAGTGTTTAGTATTGACTACAATGACAAAAGAAATGTCAATTCAGGAGCGTGGATGACCGGTATATGAAATCCTACATTCACTTTTGAAAGTTTGTAGACCACAAACACTGTTTATTGATTCAATATGTGCGTTCGAATGTATTAGGAAGAATTTGTAGTAGCAATGCATTTATACGTGAACAATGCATTTATACGTGAACAATGCATTTATACGTGAACAATGCATTTATACGTGAACAATACATGTATACGTGAACAATGCATTTATACGTGAACAATGCATTTATACGTGAACAATACATGTATACGTGAACAATGCATTGATACGTGAACAATGCATTGATACGTGAACAATGCATTTATATGTGAACAATGCATTTATACGTGAACAATGCATTTATACGTGAACAATGCATTTTTTGGGATTTTTGCAATGTAATGTCGCTTTAAGAAGATAAAAACAGCATTTTCACTCTTACGGTACATGTAAATGGTTCAGGTGCTTCATACCCATTTTCTGAACAGGTCAAGTGAAGGGGGCATGGAAATATCGGTTTGCAAGGCGTTCCACAGTATCGTACTGGCCGGCCAGCCGGCTGGCAGGGAAGAATGCTAGTATTAGTTTATACAAATTTATTTTAACTCTATTGCGAAACAAGTTCTTATAGCTTATATTAATCACTTTCGAGACCTCATTCCTGATAGAATCTATCGCTACGAGGGAGAGAAGAGGCAACGTGGAAATTAAATGCCTTGCCTTAGGGCACAATCGTAACGGCTCCAGCAGAGATTGAACTCCGGACCTTTTGCACCTGAAGCGAACGCGCATCCACTGCGCTATCACTACTTTCATTGGTAGTATTAATTGACAATGTGTCATCAACACCATTTGTCCATCTCTCCTTGCCGTCACCATTTTCCATAATATGTTTTTCTTTATTTTCAGCATGAAAACATATATCGAGGCTTACTGAGATGTTTATTGCACCCTATGGGAGCCTCTGATGACACTGTTGGCTTGAGGCTTGGGGATTTACTGGATCATCTGAGAGAGGTAAGCATGTGAGCTCACTGGCCCCCCTGGGAACCCCTGACACTGTTGGCTTGAGGCTTGGGGATTTACTGGATCATCTGAGAGAGGTAAGAATGTGAGCTCACTGGCCCCCTGGGAACCCCTGACACTGTTGGCTTGAGGCTTGGGGATTTACTGGATCATCTGAGAGAGGTAAGAATGTGAGCTCACTGGCCCCCTGGGAACCCCTGATGACACTGTTGGCTTGAGGCTTGGGGATTTACTGGATCATCTGAGAGAGGTAAGAATGTGAGCTCACTGGCCCCCCTGGGATATGTCACTGTGGAGACTCGGGGATTTACTTGAGTAAGATAAGATGGTATAAGCTACCTGGCTCTGCTCAGATCCCCAATGGCACTGTTGTCTAAATTGGTATACGCTCACTGTTTCCGCGGGATCCCCTGACAGCGTTGGCTTTAGGCCTCAGGATTGACGCGATCATTTAGAATAGGTACATTGTAAGTTTGTAAGTTTCTATGAGCTCTCAATGATTCATATAGAAATGAATCCTAATGTTATCTTCAGGTAATACAGACGGATCTGTAGTCCAGTGGTAACATGCTGGACTGGTAATCCAGGGATCGCAGGTTCGATCCCCCGTCTGACCCTAATAAAATTAACAGTCTTTCAGATGGGACTATAAACCGAGGTCTCATGTCGGTGCTGTACACCGTGCACGTAAAAGAACCAGAGGAGACTCTGGAATGGGTCTCTGTCTGAATCATGCACTATCCTCCAAAATCTAAAATAACTAATCTCTTCAGGAGGCGTCGCTCATATGGGCTGCGCCAGTAGCGACGATAAATAAACGTAAAACACACATTTCAAGTAAATATCATCAACAAAATATTTGTGATTATGTAAATAAGTATAGGATATAAGCCGCAAACGATCCAATATGTAAACTATTGGACTGTGTGAGGCACGTTGCGCCGAACACAGTGACTATATTTTACATATTGGATTCGTTTGAGGCTTATATCTTACTTGAAACACACACTTATATAACACGATCCTACTAATTAAAATCGTTAATTTTGTACATGTACGCGTAGGATTTAATATAATACTCTGGCCTTTTGACACCAGTCCAATATTAATAATAATGGACTGCATGTACAAAGGTATGACGTCACGATAGTGTTTTAAATATGTATAAAGGGAGGTTACAAAATATAGTAATTTCACAATCAACCTTTCAATATATTAACAGATCTGAATAAATATTTATTAAGAAATGGAAATATATGACTTATGTAATCACTCTTTTTTTATCATCCGCTCCTGGAAGCACATTATATATATTACTGCTAAAATTATCAGGGACTAGCTTGGCTAGAATCAATGTGTAGGTCAACTTAAAACTTTCTGGGGTTTCCGGAAAAAAACTTAACTTACCCCCTTAAACACCCCACCCCCCGACCTGACCTGATTTGTATTGTATATTTGGCATTTTTATGTTTATGGCTATAGGAAGCTACCAATGGTTATAAAGGTCGTTCAACTCACAGATACCCATCTATTTTTGGAGGATAGTGCAATGATACAGATAGAGACCCATTCCAGAGTCTCCTCTTGTTCATTTATGTGCACTGTGTAAATCACCGACACGAGACCTCTTGTTTAAAGTCTATTCTGAAAGACTGAACATTAATATTATTACGGTCAGACGGGGGATCGAACCTACGATCCCTGAATACACAGTGCAGTCATTATATTATTTCTATATTAAGCGTCTATTTACCATCACTCGCGTTAAAATTATTATTATGATGTGGGTGGAGATGAAAGTCACGATCACTGGATTTGCACCACATGACCTCATACAGTTACGACAATGAAAGGGCTTTTCGACAGTCAGTTTTAAATACAATGTACATCATTGCATTTTAAAAGAATCACAACTGGAATACATACTATTTTACAACTGATGGGTGTGTTACGTTTATTTATCGTATCTACCGGTTGCCCATATGAGCGACGCCTCCTGAAGAGATCATTTTAGATTTTTGGAGGATAGTGTAATGATACAGACAGAGACCATTCCAGAGTCTCCTCTGGTTCTTTTACGTGCACGGTGTACAGCACCGACATGAGACCTCGGTTTATAGTCCCATCTGAAAGACTGTTAATTTTATTAGGGTCAGACGGGGGATCAAACCTGCGATCCCTGGATTACCAGTCCAGCGTTTTACCACTGGACTACAGATCAGTCTGTTGATTTTGATGTACTTTCAAGCAAGCAGTTATAAATACATGCATACATGTATGTGTTTACTAGTGGACAGTTATATTTGGACAGGTGTTTGGTGTCAAGAGAGAGAACCATGAGTTGTACATCTTGGAGGAGCTGCCAAACAGGGTACTTACTTCTAGCAACGGTTATGTATTATATAATACACATACTTACTTCTAGCAACGGTTATGTATTATGCAATACACATACTTCTAGCAATGGTTATGTATTATGCAATACACATACTTACTTCTAGCAACGGTTATGTATTATGCAATACACATACTTACTTCTAGCAATGGTTATGTATTATGCAATACACATACTTACTTCTAGCAATGGTTATGTATTATGCAATACACATACTTACTTCTAGCAATGGTTATGTATTATGCAATACACATACTTACTTCTAGCAATGGCTATGTATTATGCAATACACATATACTTACTTCTAGCAATGGTTATGTATTATGCAATACACATACTTACTTCTAGCAATGGTTATGTAGTATGGAATACACATACTTACTTCTAGCAATGGTTATGTATTATGCAATACACATACTTACTTCTAGCAATGGTTATGTATTATGCAATACACATACTTCTAGCAATGGTTATGTATTATGCAATACACATACTTACTTCTAGCAATGGTTATGTATTATGCAATACACATACTTACTTCTAGCAATGGTTATGTATTATGCAATACACATACTTCTAGCAATGGTTATGTATTATGCAATACACATACTTACTTCTAGCAATGGTTGTGTATTATGCAATACACATACTTACTTCTAGCAATGGTTATGTATTATGCAATACACATACTTCTAGCAATGGTTATGTATTATGCAATACACATACTTACTTCTAGCAATGGTTATGTATTATGCAATACACATACTTACTTCTAGCAATGGTTATGTAGTATGGAATACACATACTTACTTCTAGCAACGGTTATGTATTATGCAATACACATACTTACTTCTAGCAATGGTTATGTAGTATGGAATACACATACTTACTTCTAGCAATGGTTATGTATTATGCAATACACATACTTACTTCTAGCAATGGTTATGTATTATGCAATACACATACTTACTTCTAGCAATGGTTATGTATTATGCAATACACATACTTACTTCTAGCAATGGTTATGTAGTATGGAATACACATACTTCTAGCAATGGTTATGTATTATGCAATACACATACTTACTTCTAGCAATGGTTATGTAGTATGGAATACACATACTTACTTCTAGCAATGGTTATGTATTATGCAATACACATACTTACTTCTAGCAATGGTTATGTATTATGCAATACACATACTTACTTCTAGCAATGGTTATGTATTATGCAATACACATACTTACTTCTAGCAATGGTTATGTAGTATGGAATACACATACTTACTTCTAGCAATGGTTATGTATTATGCAATACACATACTTACTTCTAGCAATGGTTATGTATTATGCAATACACATACTTACTTCTAGCAATGGCTATGTATTATGCAATACACATATACTTACTTCTAGCAATGGTTGTGTATTATGCAATACACATACTTACTTCTAGCAATGGTTATGTATTATGCAATACACATACTTACTTCTAGCAATGGTTGTGTATTATGCAATACACATACTTACTTCTAGCAATGGTTATGTATTATGCAATACACATACTTACTTCTACTTACTTCTAGCAATGGTTATGTATTATGCAATACACATACTTACTTCTAGCAATGGTTATGTATTATGCAATACACATACTTACTTCTAGCAATGGTTATATATTATGGAATACACATACTTACTTCTAGCAATGGTTATGTATTATGCAATACACATACTTACTTCTAGCAATGGTTGTGTATTATGCAATACACATACTTACTTCTAGCAATGGTTATGTATTATGCAATACACATACTTACTTCTAGCAATGGTTATGTATTATGCAATACACATACTTACTTCTAGCAATGGTTGTGTATTATGCAATACACATACTTACTTCTAGCAACGGTTATGTATTATGGAATACACATACTTACTTCTAGCAATGGTTATGTATTATGCAATACACATACTTACTTCTAGCAATGGTTGTGTATTATGCAATACACATACTTACTTCTAGCAATGGTTATGTATTATGCAATACACATACTTACTTCTAGCAATGGTTATGCATTATGCAATACACATACTTACTTCTAGCAATGGTTATGTATTATGCAATGCACATACTTACTTCTAGCAATGGTTATGTATTATGCAATACACATACTTACTTCTAGCAATGGTTATGTATTATGCAATGCACATACTTACTTCTAGCAATGGTTATGTATTATGCAATACACATACTTACTTCTAGCAATGGTTATGTAGTATGCAATACACATACTTCTAGCAACGGTTATGTATTATGGAATACACATACTTACTTCTAGCAATGGTTATATATTATGGAATACACATACTTACTTCTAGCAACGGTTATTTATTATGCAATACACATACTTACTTCTAGCAATGGTTATGTATTATGGAATACACATACTTACTTCTAGCAATGGTTATGTATTATGCAATACACATACTTACTTCTAGCAATGGTTATATATTATGGAATACACATACTTACTTCTAGCAATGGTTATGTATTATGCAATACACATACTTACTTCTAGCAATGGTTATGTATTATGCAATACACATACTTACTTCTAGCAATGGTTATGTATTATGCAATACACATACTTACTTCTAGCAATGGTTATGTATTATGCAATACACATACTTACTTCTAGCAATGGTTATGTATTATGCAATACACATACTTACTTCTAGCAATGGTTATATATTATGGAATACACATACTTACTTCTAGCAATGGTTATGTATTATGCAATACACATACTTACTTCTAGCAATGGTTATGTATTATGGAATACACATACTTACTTCTAGCAATGGTTATATATTATGGAATACACATACTTACTTCTAGCAATGGTTATATATTATGGAATACACATACTTACTTCTAGCAATGGTTATGTATTATGCAATACACATACTTACTTCTAGCAACGGTTATGTATTATGGAATACACATACTTAATTCTAGCAATGGTTATGTATTATGCAATACACATACTTACTTCTAGCAATGGTTATATATTATGGAATACACATACTTACTTCTAGCAATGGTTATGTATTATGCAATACACATACTTACTTCTAGCAATGGTTATGTATTATGGAATACACATACTTACTTCTAGCAATGGTTATATATTATGGAATACACATACTTACTTCTAGCAATGGTTATGTATTATGGAATACACATACTTACTTCTAGCAATGGTTATGTATTATGCAATACACATACTTACTTCTAGCAATGGTTATGTATTATGCAATACACATACTTACTTCTAGCAATGGTTATGTATTATGCAATACACATACTTACTTCTAGCAATGGTTATATATTATGCAATACACATACTTACTTCTAGCAATGGTTATGTATTATATAATACAGTCCATTCTGTCCATTAACTCTTTGCATACTTGGTAAAAAAAGGCTATCAATAGTTCAAATAATTGTAGCAGACGACAATTCATTAATGTGGTTTTCTTATTTGAAGCTGAAACTTTGGTAATATGTCATTCAATTTCATTAGAATTGTGTCGTTTGCGTACAATTCCAATGAAATTCCATGACACGGTTAACTGCTATTTTCACCGCTAGCATGTAAAGAGCTAAATACCTGCCTCACAGAATTCATTTAATCTTAGCTTTATGCATGTCTTCATTTTTCATGATTGGAGTATTATTTATGTACAATGCTATCTCATTTATCTCGTATATATTATTATCCCTCAGCGCTATTATCCCTGTGACACTATCACTCTGTACCATTATCCCTCAGCGCTATTATCCCTCAGTGACACTATCACTCTGTACCATTATCCCTCAGCGACATTATCCCTCAGCGCTATTATCCCTCAGTGACACTATCACTCTGTACCATTATCCCTCAGCGACATTATCCCTCAGCGACATTATCCCTCAGCGACATTATCCCTCAGCGACATTATCCCTCAGTTACATTATCCCTCAGTTACATTATCCCTCAGTTACATTATCCCTCAGTTACATTATCCCTCAGTTACATTATCCCTCTGTTACATTATCCCTCAGTTACATTATCCCTCAGTCCTCAGTTACATTATCACTCAGTTACATTATCCCTCAGTTACATTATCCCTCACTGACATTATCCCTCAGCAATATTATCCCTCAGCGCTATTATCCCTCAGTGACACTATCACTCTACCATTATCCCTCAGTGACATTATCCCTCAGTTACATTATCCCTCAGTTACATTATCCCTCAGTGACATTATCCCTCAGCGACATTATCCCTCAGCGACATTATCCCTCAGTTACATTATCCCTCAGCGACATTATTCCTCAGTTACATTATCCCTGTTACATTATCCCTCAGTTACATTATCCCTCAGTGACATTATCTCTCAGCAACATTATCCCTCAGTTACATTATCCCTCAGTTACATTATCCCTCAGTGACATTATCCCTCAGTGACATTATCCCTCAGTGACATTATCCCTCTCCCCCAGCTGGGTAGAGTTAGAATATCCCAGCTGTCGCACTACAGAGGGGTACAACCCCCCCAAATGTGCCTGCCTGTTTGCCGTGGGCGGAGACCTGTGTCGCCTGATGAGAGGATCCTGGTGGTTGAGTAGAATCAGTGTTGGCAAATAATACCCTGTTTCCACAACACACCACTTCGGCCTTAAGTTGCGTTAAACGGGAGGTCAGGAAAGCCCGTCCTTGATCAATCGGCTGGTCATGCCGAGCCCTAGGGCATCGTTAATCTTAAACACATATTTTCAAAATTTGTCTTGAAAACAAATATTGATTCTCTAAATATGTATACTCTTTCATTGTCTTCTTTTTGATGCCCTAGAAGGCGGTGGCTCATGGGCTAATCGGGTGAAAGTTTGATGTTTGATTGACTTTTGTAACCTCCCAAGGATAGTCTAAACTTGGTAGGACCTTCTGTGGGAATACACTTGTCCGGTCTAGTCCTTTCATTCTGAGTATATCATTGATGTATCCCTGTCATGATCTGTGATGGATTTCCCCAGATCATGTCCCCTTGTTGGGCTCTGAGACGGGTGGGGAGCATTGACGATGAACTATATATTACTATTATGAGTTCCACTAAAAAAAAAGCCAAGCGTGCACTAAGTGAATCCGATGATGATCCTGTTGAACAACATAGAGTGAACTTCCCTCGCTTCATTCTCATTGAGGCTGTAGACAGTTCAAAACCTATCACAAAAATTTCCCCTTTCGTCATTGAAAAGCAAATGAAATCTATCCTAGGTACACCTAAATCTGTTAAAAGTCTTCGAAATGGAAGTCTTTTGGTTGAAATTACTTCAAAAGCTCAATCTCAGAATTTATTATCAACGAACACCGTCTTTGGACATTCTGTGAAGGTCAGTCCCCACAAATCTTTGAACTCATCCAAAGGTGTCATCAGGTGCAGGGAATTATCTTCCTGCTCTTTGGATGAGATCAAAGAAGGTTTGTCAAGTCAAGGGATCATTGACGTGAAGAGAATATCTATAAAACGTAACAACGAAATAAAACTCACAAACACATATATAATTACATGTGACACACCAGTCATCCCGTCACGTATCAAAGTCGGCTACGAGATTGTCACCGTCGACATATATGTACCTAACCCTCTTAGATGCTTTAAATGCCAGAAGTATGGTCATCATGAGGATAGGTGTCGGAACGAGTCTGTATGCTCCAAGTGTGCTGAGACTGCTCCACAACATCAAGAGAACAACTGCCCCAACACAAATAAATGCGCCAATTGTGGCGCTGATCATATATCCAATTCTAAAGACTGTGTCTCCTGGAAAAAAGAAAAAGAAATTGTTAAGATCAAATATTTGGAAAACATTTCATTCCAGGATGCAAGAAAAATTTATGAATCTCGGTACAAATCCGAAAATCAGCCAAGCTATGCAAGTGTTGCTAAAACAGCTTCTGTTGAATGCAAAACTTGCAAAAACTTGTTGACAAAACTTTGCCAAATATTTCCAGACAAAAAAACAGAAATAATGCAGTTATTCCCTGGTTCTGATAGTTCTTCTCATCTTGACCAGCTTACAAATCAAAATACACCACAAACACCTAAACCTACGCTTACAAATCAAAATACACCACAAACAACTAAACCTACAGCAGACAAACAAAAACAAGCAAAAACAAACATACACAAGAATCCAACAACAAAAAACACTCGAAACAACAATACACAAGAAAAACACATTCAACCAAAAACAACATCAACTTCATCAAAACCCAATACCTACTAAAAAAGAATCTACAGCTCAACAAGCATCAACTTCAACAAAAAAGCAATCTGCTGTCACTTCCAGACAGCAGAAAAATAAACATATACACTCAGATAAACAATCAGATAAACACACAGTGTCCAGTCCAGTGTCTACAAGCAATAGATACTCGGATTTGGACACGGACGATGACAATCTGGAGGGCGAGGCATCAGACTCGGACAAGTCCGAGTCTATGACCTGGCAAGATGGCGAGGGTGGCTGGAGCAAGAACCTCCAGTCGTTGCAGGATGCCACTTAATATATTTTTAACTTTATATTTTATCTATGAATAATAATTATGTAAATATCGGTATAATATTTTTAATAATTAATCTCTCCATAATGGCCAATGGAATTATCCAGTGGAATTGTCGAGGTTTAAAATCTAATTTTGCAGAGCTTTCTCTTTTAGTGCAAGAACATAAACCTGCTGCGTTATGCCTTCAAGAAACATTTTTGAAACAAAATGATAAAATTTCTATAAAACATCACACCATTTTCAATAAAATATACAGTGAAGGTGATAAAGCCCAGGGTGGGGTATCTATCATCGTCAATAATAGTGTTCCACATAAGGAATTACTGTTAAATACAAACTTACAAGCTGTTGCTGTAAGACTGTCATTACATAGCACTATCACACTGTGTTCACTATATCTTCCCCCAAGTAAACCAATTGAAGAACATAGGCTGAATGATCTTATAATACAATTACCCTCTCCATATATTCTAATAGGTGATTTCAATGCACATAACATCATCTGGGGTTGTAATAATACAAATCAAAGAGGTCTCCAGATAGAGAATTTCATCTCTGATAATTCTCTTTCTTACATGAACGATCCATCTTCCAAAACATATTTACACCCAGGAACAGGATCCTATTCTGCAATAGATCTTACACTATGTAGCCCAGTCATACTTCCAGACTTCTCATGGAAAGTCGATGATGATCTCCACGGAAGCGACCACTTCCCCATCCTCATATCTGAAAATCAGCCAACAGCTTATAGTCAACCCAGAAGATGGAAACTTTCTAAAGCAAATTGGACTAAATTCCAACAACTTTGTGAACAAACAATTTCATATGAAACATTCAAGGATTGTCGTGATTAAACACAGCTATTCACTACATTACTAATAAAAGCAGCAGAACAATCCATACCTCAGACTTCACCTAATCCAAAGAGACCATACAAACCCTGGTATGATGATGATTGTAAGAAAGCCATCCAAAATAGGAAATCGGCCATAAGAAAATTCAATTTGAGACCCACCACAGAAAATTTAAACAACATTCGCATATATAGAGCAAAAGCATGACGTACAATACAAAGCAGCAAACGCAAATGTTGGAAACAATACATATCAAGACTAAATAACAGAACAACAACTAAGAAAACGTGGGACATGATAAGAAAAATTAATGGCAAAGGTACTTCACCTATTAGCCACCTCACTACAAACAACAAACAAATCACCACACCTCTGGAAATTTCAAACACCTTAGCAGAAACATTTGCACAAAAATAATCAGCAAATAATTATTCACAAAAATTTCAGAAATTCAAAGACACTAAAGAAAAGAAAAAACTAAACTTCAATTCAAAGAACAAAGAACATTACAACAAACTATTTAATCTTAAAGAACTAAAGTCTGCTTTGTCAAAAGCACATGATACATCCCCAGGTCCAGATAAGATCCACTATCAATTCTTAAAACATCTACCTAGCTCCTCCCTCTTTATATTATTGGACATGTTTAATTCTATATGGCAAACTGGTGAATTTCCTACATCTTGGAGGGAGGCTTTAGTCATCCCAATACCAAAACCAGATAAGGATAAAAAGGATCCAAACAACTATAGACCCATAGCGTTAACAAGTTTTATATGTAAAACTATGGAAAGAATGGTAAACAACCGGCTTGTATGGTTTCTCGAATCAAATCATTTAATTGTTAATGTCCAGAGTGGCTTTCGTCAGCAGCGAAGCACACTGGATCATCTAGTTCGTTTCGAAACATTTATAAGAGAGGGCTTTGTCAATAAACAACATGTTGCTTCAGTATTTTTCGACCTTGAGAGTGCTTATGACACAACCTGGAAATATGGCATTTTAAAAGATCTTCACGACTTTGACTTCAGAGGACGCCTTCCATTATTTATTTCTGCATTTTTAAATGAAAGACTTTTTCGTGTTCGTGTTTGTAATACCCTATCAGATGCTCGGGAACAGCAGATGGGTGTACCACAGGGTTGTATTTTGTCCGTTACATTGTTTAGTATTAAGATAAACAATATTGTTAAATCAATAAATCCAGGGTTGAGTGCTCCCTTTATGTAGATGATTTTGTTATTTGCTTCAGGTCTAGTAATATGAACATAATAGAACGCCAACTCCAGCAATGTCTGAATAAACTTCAGACTTGGTCGGATGAAAATGGTTTTAAATTTTCTAAATCAAAAACTAAATGTATGCATTTTTTGTAATCTACGTGGACTTCATCCAGACCCAGAAATTTACCTGGATGGCTCACGTGTAGAAGTAGTCTCAGAATACAAATTTTTAGGTGTTATCTTTGATAAAAAAACTCTCATTCATTCCTCATATCAATAATTTAAAAAAGAAATGTCAAAAAGCTCTAAATATTTTAAAGGTTGTGGCACATTCCGATTGGGGAGCTGATAGAAAGGTACTTCTACGGCTCTATCGGTCATTGGTTCGCTCTAAGCTGGATTATGGTTCGATAATTTACGGATCTGCACGAAAATCGTACCTGAAAATATTTGATCCTATACATAATCACGGTCTACGATTAGTCCTTGGAGCTTTCAGAACTTCCCCTGTTAAAAGTCTTTATGCTGAAGCAAATGAACCCTCTCTGTATGCTAGACGACAGAAGCTAGCTCTTCAATACCTACTGAAACTCAAGTCAAATCCTCTAAACCCAGCTCACAAAGTGGTCTTTCAACCACAATTTAAAGTGCAGTTTCAAAGAAAACCGAGAGCTATTGCCCCACTAGGTATAAGCATGGAACAATGTCTAGATGACCTACATATTGACATGAAATCTATTGCACAGTATAAAATCCCAGATTCTCCTCCTTGGACCCTTAAAACTGCCGAGTTTCGCTTTGATCTCACTTCTGATAAAAAGTCTATTACAGACAGGAGCCAGTTTCAAACAAAATATCATGAAATCAGGGAATTGTATTCTGACTTCAAAGCCATATACACAGATGGTTCAAAAGCTGGTGACACTGTTGCGTCAGCAGCAATCTTGGGGAATAAAAATCGGAAATGTAGACTTCCAAACAAGTCCTCAATTTTCTCTGCCGAACTGAAGGCCATAGATCTCGCTCTAGATCTTGCAGTGGAATCACACTATGTTCAATATATCATTTTCTCTGATTCCTTGTCTGTTTTTACAGGCTTTGTATTATGAAAAGTTTGAAAATCCTATTGTTTGTACTTTGCTTGAAAGGATTTCTTCCCTTTCAGAAACAAATACATTTGTGTTCTGCTGGCTTCCGAGTCATATGGGAATAAAAGGAAATGAAATGGCTGATCAGAATGCAAAGCTGGCTTTGTCATTATCCATTTCTAGGATTAAAGTGTGTTATACTGATTTTAAATCTACAATTTTTACCTTAATTCAATCCTCTTGGCAGGCCCAATGGGATGGTGAAATTTTTAACAAACTTCATTCGGTCAAACCAACACTTGGCGAATGGTGCCCAATTTACAGGCCTATTCGTCGAGAAGAAGTCATTCTTGCCCGTCTCAGGATTGGTCATTCTCGAATATCACATTCATGGCTGTTGTCACGAGATGATGCACCAGAATGTATCCCATGCAATACTCTATACACGGTGGAGCATATCTTAATATACTGTGTTGACCTTCAACCAATCCGGTTGCAGTACTACAATGTGGACAACATTAAAAAACTCTTCGACTCTATCAGAGTAGAGTCCATCATATCATTTATCAAGGCAATAGGAATTTATAATAAGCTGTGATATCAATTGTTAATCATGCCTTTGTAATAATCATTCATTCATATATTACCTGTAATTAATCTTACGTCTTTATAACTTCTTAGTATTAATTTTTACGTAATGCATATACTTATATAGAATTTTATTTCATACACTCGACAATAAACATAACTTTAAAGCGCGCTACATGACCTTAGTTATCCCTCAGTGACATTATCCCTCAGTGACATTATCCCTCAGTTACATTATCCCTCAGTGTCATTATCCCTCAGTGTCATTATCCCTCAGTGTCATTATCCCTCAGTGACATTATCCCTCAGTGTCATTATCCCTCAGTGACATTATCCCTCAGTGACATTATCCCTCAGTGACATTATCCCTCAGTGACATTATCCCTCAGTGACATTATCCCTCAGTGACATTATCCCTCAGCGACATTATCCCTCAGTGACATTATCCCTCAGTTACATTATCCCTCAGTGACATTATCCCTCAGTGTCATTATCCCTCAGTGTCATTATCCCTCAGTGACATTATCCCTCAGTGACATTATCCCTCAGTGTCATTATCCCTCAGTGTCATTATCCCTCAGTGACATTATCACTCAGCGACATTATCCCTCAGTGACATTATTCCTCAGTGACATTATCCCTCAGTGACATTATCCCTTGGCACCATTATCCCTCGGCAACATTATCCCTTGGCACCATTATCCCTCGGCAACATTATCCCTTGGCACCATTATCCCTCGGCAACATTATCCCTTGGCACCATTATCCCTCAGCAACATTATCCCTCAGCAACATTATCCCTCAGCAACATTATCCCTCAGCAACATTATCCCTCAGCATCCCTCAGCAACATTATCCCTCAGCAACAGTATCCCTTGGCACCATTATCCCTCAGAGACATTATCCCTCAGCAACATTATCACTGGGCACCATTATCCCTCAGAGACATTATCCCTCAGCAACATTATCCCTCAGTGACATTATCCCTCAGCAACATTATCCCTCAGCAACATTATCCCTCAGCAACATTATCCCTCAGCAATATTATCCCTTGGCACCATTATCCTTCAGCAACATTATCCCTCAGCAACATTATCCCTTGGCACCATTATCCCTCAGTGACATTATCCCTCAGCAACATTATCCCTCAGCAACATTATCCCTTGCCACCATTATCCCTCAGTGATATTATCCCTCAGCACCATTATCCCTTGCCACCATTACCCCTCAGCGACATTATCCCTCAGCAACATTATCCCTCAGCGACATTATCCCTCAGTGAAATTATCCCTCAGTGACATTATCCCTCAGCGACATTATCCCTTGGCACCATTATCCCTTGCTGCCATTATCCCTCAGCGACATTATCCCTCAGTGACATTATCCCTCAGTGATATTATCCCTCAGTGACATTATCCCTCACCTCAGCGATATTATCCCTCAGTGACATTATCCCTCAGCAATATTATCCCTCAGTGACATTATCCCTCAGTGACATTATCCCTCAACGATATTATCCCTCAGTGACATTATCCCTCAGCAATATTATCCCTCAGTGACATTATCCCTCAGTGACATTATCCCTCGGTGACATTATCCATCAGCGACATTATCCCTCAGTGACATTATCCCTCAGCGACATTATCCCTTGGCGACATTATCCCTCAGCAACATTATCCCTCAGCAACATTATCCCTCACCTCAGCAATATTATCCCTCAGTGACATTATCCCTCAGCAATATTATCCCTCAGTGACATTATCCCTCAGCAACATTATCCCTCAGTGACATTATCCCTCAGTGACATTATCCCTCAGTGACATTATCCCTCAGCAACATTATCACCCACGACATTATCACTCGGCAACATTTTCACTCAGCAACATTATCACTCAGCGACATTATCCCTTGGCACCATTATCCCTCAGCAACATTATCACTCAGCAACATTATCACTCAGCGCCATTATCACTCAGCGCCATTATCACTCAGCGCCTTATCTATTCCCACATAGAATAGGATCTATGTTGTTTGCTATTCAGACAAGTGTTTTACCTCCACTATCCGAATAGCTAACAGCATAGAGCCTGATCCGACTGATCCGCCTGATCTGGTTCAATGTTGTTTGCAAAATAACTTTAGTTGTAATTGGCAAATTAGGGTTAATAGATGCTTGTGCCAATGTAGCTGATTTAATGCTGATTTACATTTGTTTTGCGTTTACCAGACACGTAAAATACAAGTGAACATCTTCGTGCTTGAGGCAAATGGATTGCGTGGCACAGATTTTTCCGAAGGTTTGTAAACGTTTGATCAATGATATCATAGTTGTTTGCGTATTTGTCATTAATTTCTTCTCCCCCCCCCATGCCAAAAGCATTTTGGATAGCAGTGTAATGACCTGTGACATTAATGTAGCTTGCTTTTTGTTTTAGCATAAAGCTTATAGTAGTGATAGACAACTCTTATCAAAAAAGTGAAAACAAACGGTAGAAAATCAATGTTTTAATAGATCACACTGGCTAAATGTAAAGTTTATATATATGAAACTTCAAATAAATATGTACCAAGCTCATGTCGAGGTTTGAAACCACGACTGCCTGATCAGAGTATAGCCCTCTCCAACCGAAGTACGAGTCTGTGTAGTCAAGCATGGGCCTGAAAAAACACTTCTGACACCGTTAATGTCAGTGTTTGAACCCATGACTGCCTGATCATCCATTACCTGGAGGTGAACACTCTACCCTGTCGCTATTAAAGCCTCCATGTATACCACTACAAATGTATCCATCCAGAGCCAGTTTGTTTCACAGGAGATATCAATTACTCGAATTGGGTTTGTTTGCTTCTGAAGAGTGCTCTCTAATGGTCCATTGACTTATGATCAAGTGACACACAATAGGGGTTTGGCTGTCCGACTAGCGCTGTAGTTAGCGCGCTCGCTTCTCACCAATTCAACCTTGGTTCGATCCTCGGATCGGGTAGTATGTGAGATGGTACGGTGGTCGCCAGATCGGACAGGTGGGTTTTCTCCGGGTACTCCGGTTTCCGCCCACACGAATGATCACATTTATGCTTTCTTCCGCGCCAACGAGAGTGATTAATATATGTTGTTAAAACTTGTTTTGCAATTGTTGTAAAATAAATAAACTTTAGTTTATACAAATTTATTTTAGCTTGATTGCGAAACAAGTTCTTACAACTTATATTAATCACCTTCGAGACCTCATTCCTGATGGAATCCATTGCCACGAGGGAGAGAGAAGAGGCAACGTGGAATTTAAATACCTTGCCTAAGGGCACAATCGTAACGGCTCCAGTGGTGCTCGAACTCCGGACCTTTCGCACCTGAAGCGAACGCGCATCCACTGCACTATCACAACTTCCGAATAAATAATAAATAAATAAATAATAAATACTGTTTAAACTTATGGAGCTTATTTAAATTCTCTCCATTTTATTAAGATTTGATTAAACACATGTAAAATGGTATTTGTAGATACATGTGACAGTTACTGTTTGTTGTCCGTGCACCACCCGACAACAAGGGGAACTGCATCGTCCACCCACATTTCACCCAAAAGTCTCTCCCCTCGGATTCCATCGAAGAATCCACATAAGACCTCGCCCACAGTTTCGCCACAGGTACTAGCCAAGAACCCCTCTAATCTTACACATACTGTATCAGCCAGTATTGGGGCAAAGGGATCTGTTGATATGGACATCCAGAAAACCAGTACAATCAAAAATTCATCACATCCAAAGTGGAATGAGGAATTTACGCTGTAAGTATGCATACCATTTTTTTTTCTTGTGTGTGTTTTACGTTTATTTATCGTTGCTACCGGCTGCCCATATGAGTGATGCTTCCTGAAGTGATTAATCATTTTAGATTTTTGGTAGAGGATAGTGCAATGACACAGACAGAGACCCATTCCTCTGGTTCTTTTACGTGCACGGTGTACAGCTCCCATCTGAAAGACTGTTAATTTTATTAGGGTCAGATGGGGGATCGAACCTGCGATCCATGGATTACCAGTCTAGCGTGTTTTCTCGTATTTTATGCCGTTTAAATTTCGATATTTTTAAATAGCATAAAAATGTCCTGCTTGGCAAAAACAATAAATCCAAGTCTACCACTTTCTTACAAAAAAGATATTGACATGATATATGGTCAAATCATATGGCTGTCCGATTAGCGCAGTGGTTAGCGCGCTCGCTTCTCACCAATGCGACCCGGGTTCGATCCTCGGACAGGGAAGTATGTGAGATGGTGCGGTGGTCGCCAGATCGGACAGGTGGGTTTTCTCCGGGTACTGCGGTTTCCTCCCACATGAATGACCACATACGCTTTCATCCGAGCCAACGAGAGTGATTAATATACGTTGTTAAAACTTGCTTCGCAATCGTTGTAAAATAAATAAAGTATAAAAAAAAGAAAGAAAAAAAAATCATGACATACCGTAACCGGTAGATTAAATTTGTTGTATATCAATGTGAATGATAATGTGAACAATGGGAATTTTCTATCTCATATATGTGCAATGTACATCTATCTAATACATCCCAGCACTCCAATTAGTTTAAAATTGGGATGGCAACGAATAGTGATTTTACTATTCGAATATTCGGTCGGGAAGATATTCCAATATTCGATAGAATTCTATCGAAAACTCAAATTCATTCAAATTGGCATTTTTGAGGACAATCTAATTAAAATCGTACTTTAACCCATTCAACCCCAAGTAACTGACATGGACTGGTGCGTGATATTTTCAGACCAATAAATTAATAAGAAAATTACCTTTGGACCAGTTCATTTATCAAAATGGGTAATTTTATCTAAAAATAGTAATAATTATTACTGGCAAAAAAGTGCAGATCCTGATGAGACGGCTCGTCACGAGCCGGCTCATCTGGATCTACACTTTTCATAAGCCTATTTAGAGGCCTGTGGGGTTGAAAGGGTTAAATAGTACTTTTTGGTAATATTGAGCAGTTAGTTAAATTTTTAAAAATGTAAGATACATGGGAGTGGTTGTTGTTGCAAACTGTCTAATATTTCAAAGGAATTTTCTGGGTTCGTCTAAACAGTTTTGACATCATAATTAAACACTACTACCTACCTTAGCACCTACTGTAATTATCCGATTACATGGCAGAGTGTCAATTAACATGGTTTATTCACACATCCTTGGGCGATTTATTTTGTAATAAAGTATCCGCATGTCTGCCTGATGTATATCGTGTATGTGAAGTATCCACACGTCCGACTGATGTATATCGTGTATGTGAAGTATCCGCATGTCTGACTGATGTATATCGTGCATGTGAAGTATCCGCATGTCTGACTGATGTATATCGTGCATGTGAAGTATCCGCACGTCCGACTGATGTATAACGTGTATGTGAAGTATCCGCATGTCTGACTGATGTATATCGTGTATGTGAAGTATCCGCACGTCTGACTGATGTATATCGTGTATGTGAAGTATCCGCACGTCTGACTGATGTATATCGTGTATGTGAAGTATCCGCATGTCTGACTGATGTATATTGTGTATGTGAAGTATCCGCACGTCTGACTGATGTATATCGTGCATGTGAAGTATCCGCATGTCTGACTGATGTATATCGTGCATGTGAAGTATCCGCATGTCTGACTGATGTATATCGTGCATGTGAAGTATCCGCATGTCTGACTGATGTATAACATGCATGTGAAGTATCCGCATGTCTGACTGATGTATATCGTGCATGTGAAGTATCCGCATGTCTGACTGATGTATATCGTGTATGTGAAGTATCCGCATGTCTGACTGATGTATATCGTGCATGTGAAGTATCCGCACGTCCGACTGATGTATAACGTGTATGTGAAGTATCCGCATGTCTGAGTGATGTATATCGTGTATGTGAAGTATCCGCACGTCTGACTGATGTATATCGTGCATGTGAAGTATCCGCACGTCTGACTGATGTATATCGTGCATGTGAAGTATCCGCACGTCTGACTGATGTATATTGTGTACCGGTATGTGAAGTATCCGCATGTCTGACTGATGTATATTGTGTACCGGTATGTGAAGTATCCGCACGTCTGACTGATGTATATTGTGTACCGGTATGTGAAGTATCCGCATGTCTGACTGATGTATATTGTGTACCGGTATGTGAAGTATCCGCACGTCTGACTGATGTATATTGTGTACCGGTATGTGAAGTATCCGCATGTCTGACTGATGTATATTGTGTACCGGTATGTGAAGTATCCGCACGTCTGACTGATGTATATTGTGTACCGGTATGTGAAGTATCCGCATGTCTGACTGATGTATATTGTGTACCGGTATGTGAAGTATCCGCACGTCTGACTGATGTATATTGTGTACCGGTATGTGAAGTATCCGCATGTCTGACTGATGTATATTGTGTACCGGTATGTGAAGTATCCGCACGTCTGACTGATGTATATTGTGTACCGGTATGTGAAGTATCCGCATGTCTGACTGATGTATATCGTGTATGTGAAGTATCCGCACGTCTGACTGATGTATATCGTGTATGTGAAGTATCCGCACGTCTGACTGATGTATATCGTGTATGTGAAGTATCCGCATGTCTGACTGATGTATATCATTATCGTGCATGTGAAGTATCCGCACGTCCGACTGATGTATAACGTGTATGTGAAGTATCCGCATGTCTGACTGATGTATATCGTGTATGTGAAGTATCCGCACGTCTGACTGATGTATATCGTGTATGTGAAGTATCCGCACGTCTGACTGATGTATATCGTGTATGTGAAGTATCCGCATGTCTGACTGATGTATATCGTGCATGTGAAGTATCCGCATGTCTGACTGATGTATAACATGCATGTGAAGTATCCGCACGTCCAACTGATGTATAACGTGTATGTGAAGTATTCGCATGTCTGAGTGTTGTATATCGTGTATGTGAAGTATCCGCACGTCTGACTGATGTATATCGTGTATGTGAAGTATCCGCACGTCTGACTGATGTATATCGTGTATGTGAAGTATCCGCACGTCTGACTGATGTATATCGTGTATGTGAAGTATCCGCACGTCTGACTGATGTATATCGTGCATGTGAAGTATCCGCATGTCTGACTGATGTATAACGTGTATGTGAAGTATCCGCATGTCTGACTGATGTATAACGTGTATGTGAAGTATCCGCATGTCTGACTGATGTATAACGTGTATGTGAAGTATCCGCATGTCTGACTGATGTATAACGTGTATGTGAAGTATCCGCATGTCTGACTGATGTATAACGTGTATGTGAAGTATCCGCATGTCTGACTGATGTATAACGTGTATGTGAAGTATCCGCATGTCTGACTGATGTATAACGTGTATGTGAAGTATCCGCATGTCTGACTGATGTATAACGTGTATGTGAAGTATCCGCATGTCTGACTGATGTATAACGTGTATGTGAAGTATCCGCATGTCTGACTGATGTATAACGTGTATGTGAAGTATCCGCATGTCTGACTGATGTATAACGTGTATGTGAAGTATCCGCATGTCTGACTGATGTATAACGTGTATGTGAAGTATCCGCATGTCTGACTGATGTATATCGTGCATGTGAAGTATCCGCATGTCTGACTGATGTATATCGTGCATGTGAAGTATCATGTCTGACTGATGTATAACGTGCATGTGAAGTATCATGTCTGACTGATGTATAACGTGCATGTGAAGTATCCGCATGTCTGACTGATGTATATCGTGTATGTGAAGTATCCGCACGTCTGACTGATGTATATCGTGCATGTGAAGTATCATGTCTGACTGATGTATAACGTGCATGTGAAGTATCATGTCTGACTGATGTATAACGTGCATGTGAAGTATCATGTCTGACTGATGTATATCGTGCATGTGAAGTATCATGTCTGACTGATGTATAACATGCATGTGAAGTATCATGTCTGACTGATGTATAACGTGCATGTGAAGTATCCGCATGTCTGACTGATGTATAACGTGCATGTGAAGTATCATGTCTGACTGATGTATAACGTGCATGTGAAGTATCATGTCTGACTGATGTATAACGTGCATGTGAAGTATCCGCATGTCTGACTGATGTATAACGTGCATGTGAAGTATCATGTCTGACTGATGTATAACGTGCATGTGAAGTATCATGTCTGACTGATGTATAACGTGCATGTGAAGTATCCGCATGTCTGACTGATGTATAACGTGCATGTGAAGTATCATGTCTGACTGATGTATAACGTGCATGTGAAGTATCATGTCTGACTGATGTATAACGTGCATGTGAAGTATCCGCATGTCTGACTGATGTATAACGTGCATGTGAAGTATCATGTCTGACTGATGTATAACGTGCATGTGAAGTATCATGTCTGACTGATGTATAACGTGCATGTGAAGTATCCGCATGTCTGACTGATGTATAACGTGCATGTGAAGTATCATGTCTGACTGATGTATATCGTGCATGTGAAGTATCATGTCTGACTGATGTATATCGTGTATGTGAAGTATCCGCACGTCTGACTGATGTATATCGTGTATGTGAAGTATCCGCATGTCTGGCTGATGTATATCGTGCATGTGAAGTATCCGCATGTCTGACTGATGTATATCGTGCATGTGAAGTATCCACATGTCTGACTGATGTATATCGTGCATGTGAAGTATCCACATGTCTGACTGATGTATATCGTGTATGTGAAGTATCCGCATGTCTGACTGATGTATATCGTGCATGTGAAGTATCCGCATGTCTGACTGATGTATATCGTGTATGTGAAGTATCCGCATGTCTGACTGATGTATAACGTGTATGTGAAGTATCCGCACGTCTGACTGATGTATAACGTGTATGTGAAGTATCATGTCTGACTGATGTATAACGTGCATGTGAAGTATCATGTCTGACTGATGTATAACGTGTATGTGAAGTATCATGTCTGACTGATGTATAACGTGCATGTGAAGTATCATGTCTGACTGATGTATATCGTGCATGTGAAGTATCCGCATGTCTGACTGATGTATATCGTGCATGTGAAGTATCCGCATGTCTGACTGATGTATATCGTGCATGTGAAGTATCCGCATGTCTGACTGATGTATATCGTGCATGTGAAGTATCCGCATGTCTGACTGATGTATATCGTGCATGTGAAGTATCATGTCTGACTGATGTATATCGTGCATGTGAAGTATCATGTCTGACTGATGTATATCGTGTATGTGAAGTATCCGCATGTCTGACTGATGTATATCGTGCATGTGAAGTATCATGTCTGACTGATGTATAACGTGCATGTGAAGTATCATGTCTGACTGATGTATATCGTGCATGTGAAGTATCATGTCTGACTGATGTATAACATGCATGTGAAGTATCATGTCTGACTGATGTATAACATGCATGTGAAGTATCATGTCTGACTGATGTATAACATGCATGTGAAGTATCATGTCTGACTGATGTATATCGTGCATGTGAAGTATCATGTCTGACTGATGTATAACATGCATGTGAAGTATCATGTCTGATTGATGTATAACATGCATGTGAAGTATCATGTCTGACTGATGTATAACATGCATGTGAAGTGTCCGCACGTCTGACTGATGTATATCGTGCATGTGAAGTATCCGCATGTCTGACTGATGTATATCGTGTATGTGAAGTATCCGCACGTTTGACTGATGTATATCGTGTATGTGAAGTATCCGCATGTCTGACTGATGTATAACGTGTATGTGAAGTATCCGCACGTCTGACTGATGTATAACATGCATGTGAAGTATCATGTCTGACTGATGTATAACATGCATGTGAAGTGTCCGCACGTCTGACTGATGTATATCGTGTATGTGAAGTATCCGCATGTCTGACTGATGTATATCGTGTATGTGAAGTATCCGCACGTCTGACTGATGTATATCGTGTATGTGAAGTATCCGCATGTCTGAGTGATGTATATCGTGTATGTGAAGTATCCGCACGTCTGACTGATGTATATCGTGTATGTGAAGTATCCGCACGTCTGACTGATGTATATCGTGTATGTGAAGTATCCGCACGTCTGACTGATGTATATCGTGTATGTGAAGTATCCGCACGTCTGACTGATGTATATCGTGCATGTGAAGTATCCGCACGTCTGACTGATGTATAACATGCATGTGAAGTATCCGCATGTCTGACTGATGTATATCGTGCATGTGAAGTATCCGCACGTCTGACTGATGTATATCGTGTATGTGAAGTATCCGCACGTCTGACTGATGTATATCGTGTATGTGAAGTATCCGCATGTCTGACTGATGTATATCGTGTATGTGAAGTATCCGCACGTCTGACTGATGTATATCGTGTATGTGAAGTATCCGCACGTCTGACTGATGTATATCGTGCATGTGAAGTATCCGCACGTCCGACTGATGTATATCGTGCATGTGAAGTATCATGTCTGACTGATGTATATCGTGTATGTGAAGTATCCGCATGTCTGACTGATGTATATCGTGCATGTGAAGTATCATGTCTGACTGATGTATATCGTGCATGTGAAGTATCCGCACGTCTGACTGATGTATATCGTGCATGTGAAGTATCATGTCTGACTGATGTATATCGTGTATGTGAAGTATCCGCACGTCTGACTGATGTATAACGTGTATGTGAAGTATCCACATGTCTGACTGATGTATATCGTGTATGTGAAGTATCCGCATGTCTGACTAATGTATAACGTGCATGTGAAGTATCCGCACCTGCCTATGGAGTGGGAGGTCGAAGGTTTCAACCTTGTACTGGCCCCGAGGTTATAAAACTTTTTTGAGTTCGATCTCAAACTCAACTCAAGTTCTGTGCTCAACTCCTGTCTCAAACTCAGAAACGTAGGTTATAAAACTTCTGAGTTTGAGTTTGAACTCAGGTTGAGTTTGAGATTGAGAAAAACTCGAGATTAGCTTTGAGCAAACTCAATAACCAAACTCAAGTCTCAAAATGGCCGATGTAGTCAGACGACACCAAAGACGGAATCGTGTAATTCGCGCAATTGGGCAAATTAGACGCCCTCGTGTTTTTCGCGACAGGAGCAATCCACTAGCGTCACGCATCATCATTATTCATTGCCGACATTGTAGTATTTATTGTGCGCGCAGACGATGCGTGACGCTTCCGGTTATGGCTTTTTAAGCCTCCATACGAAAGAGTTAAACTCAGTTGAGCATGATCTCATGCTCAACTGAGTACAGTCTCAAAACGTTTTATAACCTACGATTCTGTCTCAAAACTCCAGTGAGTTTGAGTTTTGAGTTGAGTTTAGAGCTGAGATCAAAAAAGTTTTATAACCTCGGGGCCAGGTGTCATTTTGATACTGTCGGTTCGTGATCCGCCAGCTAGTTATATAATCGTTACTGATTGCCTATCAGCCTTGCGCCCGACCGTCAAGGATAAGATTTGGGAAGCCTGATGCTCATAAGAATTGTCTCATTAGTCAGAAACGCACACACATACTATACCTTGCTCTCATGTCTGCTACAACACATTCTGTTTAGGAAAAGTAGTTCCCTTTGTCTGAACTTATTCTGTTTAGGAAAAGTAGTTCCATCTGTCTGAACTTATTCTGTTTAGGAAAAGTAGTTCCCTTTGTCTGAACTTATTCTGTTTAGGAAAAGTAGTTCCATCTGTCTGAACTTATTCTGTTTAGGAAAAGTAGTTCCCTCTGTCTGAACTTATTCTGTTTAGGAAAAGTAGTTCCCTCTATCTGAACTTATTCTGTTTAGGAAAAGTAGTTCCCTCTGTCTGAACTTCTGTCCCCAATTAAAACAAACTGGAGCCAATTTGAAAGACTTGGCACCAACTAAGAGCCATATAGTTATCAGATAAATATTTGAAGCCATGTATGTTTACACACAAAAAAAAATTAAAAAAAGTTACGCCAAATATATTTGTATATTCGCCAATTCACAAAATTTAGCGCCAGTATTTGTATTTTTTAGCGCCATTGGCGACCGACAGCGGGAACCCTGCTGCTTACACACAACCTACAATTTCGACACTTCAGGTAGGGACAGAACAATGAGAACATACCAGTCCTTCAGATTGCACCCTTGTTGTTTTCAGAGATGTTGACGACTTTCAGACGGATGAAGTTCACATTTATGTGTGTGATAAGGACCCGCAACATGATGCCAGGCAGGAAAAGCACCACACCGTGAAAAAGTAAGCCACAATCCCAGGCCAAAATTCAAGATTGTCTATAGGTGATATTACAGTTGGATTCTGATTAACAAATATTGTGTGTGATTCAGATCAACACTTGCTGTATTGTAATAAAAGTTTGTCCGCCTCCGTGGTCGAGTGGTTATGGTCGCTGACTTGTATACCACTGTAATCTATCATCACTGATGGTCACGGGTTCGAGCCCCGCTCAGGTCGTGTGTCTCATTTATATGAAAAAGTTGGCAGTTTCTTACGGAGGTTGGTGCACCCAAGTACTGGTTAACCGCTGGAGCCTGCCCAGGAAAGGTGTTGTTAAGTAAACTGCCCGCCGGCGATATAGCCCGAAATGGTGCTGATGCAGGCGTAAAACCCGAAATATAACATAACATAAAATATAACATATAATAAAAGTTTGATTCTGTTTAAAATAATAGAAAGTTTTACCATTAAATTTTATCAAATGTGTTTAGTTTATACAAATTTATTTTAGCTCGATTGCGAAACAAGTTCATACAACTTATATTAGAAGAGCCAACGTAGAATTTAAATGCCTTGCCTAAGTGCACAATCGTAATGGCTCCAGTGGGGCTTGAACTCCAGACCTTTCGCAACTGAAGCAAACACGCTACCACTGCGCTATCATGACTTCCACTATCAAATTTAAATGCCTTGCCTAAGTGCACAATTGTAATGGCGCCAGTGGCCGAACTCCAGACCTGAAGTGAACGCGCTACCACTATGAAATGTGTGTGTATCAGTTCTCATTCTAGAGGGTGAACTTGGACGAAGTAAGATACACTGGCCCATTAGAAAGCACTCCTGCTATTCAAATGTTCGTTATTTAATGGTCATATTGTGTATCGTGTTATGTATGTATGTATGTATGTATGTATGTTCCATTAATGTCAAACCCCTTGCGGGGACGTATACATGTTTTCCTGGGCAGGCTTAGCCGACCTAAGTGGTTAACCAGTACTAAGCAATGTGTGTGAGGTGCTTGCTCAATGACACTACATACGTGGCCTGACTGAGTATCGAACCCGGGACGATATATTCCAGATCCGACGCTCTACCACTGGACCACGGATGGTGTTACCTATTGTATTGAAATTTATTAAATAACACTTGGGACCCAATCACACACTATCTCACTTCTCCCAAACATTCAGACCTAGAATGAACGCCAAGTATTTCTTTTCCATTTTAAGGGTCATAACTAAAGTTGCTAGAAGTTGTGGCCCTTTTTTCTTTTCTTTTAATAAGTTTATACAATTTTTTTTTATAGCTCGATTGCGAAACAAGTTCTTACAACTTATATTAATCACTCTCGAGATCTCATTCCTGATGGAATCCATCGCCACGAGGGAGAGAGAAGAGGCAACGTGGAAATTAAATGCCTTGCCTAAATACACAATCGTAACGGCTCCTTTAAATTGTCATGTTTTGTATTCACATATATATATATATATATGTCAAATGAATCAAGCAATAAAATATGTTTAACCCTTTCAACACTGCAGCCCTCTAAATAGGCTTACAAAAAGTGTAGATCCAGATGAGCCGGCTCATAACGAGCCGGCTCATCAGGATCTACACTTTTTGCCAGTAATATTACTATTTTTAGACAAAATTACCCATATTGATAAATGAACTGGTCCAAATGTAATTTTCTTATTAATTTATTGGTCGAATAATATCAAGGAACAGTCCATGTCAGTTACTTGGTGTTGAATGGGTTAAGCTAATGGTAAGTATCCAAGCGTGTGGTCCTAGCTAATCCTATCTGTTAGTCAACTGATATGTTTACATATATACTTGTTTCAGTTTTCTGAGCGTATTGCGACACAGCAGCGAGGCTGAACACTCAACATCCCTGGGCTACTACGGTAAAATAGTGATACCAGTCCGGGTGAGTCCTTGTTATAGCGAGCTCTAAGTTATAGCGAGCTCTAAGTTATAGCGAGCTCTAAGTTATAGCGAGCTCTAAGTTATTGCGAGCTCTAAGTTATAGCAAGCTATAATCAAGCTTTACGGCAAGCGAATTTAGAAAACAGTGTCATGCTAATCTAAAAAATAATGTTTGTTTCCCAGAAGTTTCCTTTGCCGGAAATTAGTTACCGAATGAGAGTTCTATGACCTAGATTAAATAGATCTAGATCACCGCGAATCAACACCATATTCTCTAATGCCAAATATTTTTTCAAATCTACGAAAATGTATATACAGTGGAACCTCCCAAAACTGGACCCTCTCTAAATCGGAATACTCCCAAACCCGGACGTTTTTTAAAGTCCTGATTTGTTTCTTCTTTATTTCTTATATAAAATCACTCTGAAAACTGGAACCTCTCAACTCCGAAAAATTTGCATAATTTGGGTACAGTTTGATGTAATTTCACCTCCCAAAACCGGAACAACTTTTAGGTGACATAGGTCTTCATCAATAAACTAAAAAGTGTTGAATTTGTTTGTGTATTCCGTCAGAAATTGACACACTGCTGACACTTTCCAATCTCGTTTTTAATGTTGCGCGTTTGATCTATGAACGTGTGATAATGCAAGATTATAAGATGTCAGGCTGATTGATGACTACTGTAATTAGCACTCATGTACAGTTAATGTGTCGGCTAACTGGGGGATTATGTTATAATCACGTGTAGATTACTATCCAATAGGCAATTATAAAACTTGTTTGATAACGAATATAGGATTTTGTGAATCTCGTAATTTATTGTTTGATGCAACCGTTTGATCACCTGTGAAAGCACAATATAATCCAGTCACACAAGATAATTATGATTTTCGCAACTTTTGACCATTTGTTTTACAAAATAATATTTAAAGAACTGTTTTTCATCACTTTATAAAGGCATATTTACTTTATAAAGGTTATATGCAGTTTTGAAAACACATCAATAAAAAACCTCTGAATACCGGAAACCTCTGTAAACCGGACTTTTTATCCAGTCCCGAAGATGTCCGGTTTAGAGAGGTTCCACTGTATTCCTTTTGAGTCACCAATATCTCATCGTGAAGTTAAAACAGGAAATAACAGACGGCAATAAAAACAAGAATAATTAAATGCCGAAATGAAAACAAGGCACATTGGGGTTGGTTCCCTGTGATAATTTATACGTGTAATTATGGTTTGGGATCCGATTGCTGCAGAATATCTACACTATTATAGTACAGTGTAAACATTTATTTTTTCAATTCATTTTCGTTAATAATCCTGATATGTTTTAATAGTTAACAAATATTTATCACGAAGTTTAATTGTATATATCTGGCATTTTCCTACATCAAATCATACATAACAGAAATTGTTCATCCAACATTGTTAATTTAGTTTGAAGTGATTGGAAGGGCTGTAAATAATGTTGTCATAACTTGTAGCCTAACCCATTTGCTTCCCCCCCCCATAAACATTTTTTACAGCAATAATAATAAATCCTAATATACTTTCATATTGTTTTCTACGTATTTCATTGTGTGTATAATTGTAATGAAAAAAAATGCAATAAAATATTATTTAAAAAAAACATTTTTTGGCAAATGAATTACATGCCAATTTTTGATATTCGCTGCTCCCAATTCAAAGCGGCTGGATTTGTGATTATTCTCTTATATCTGCAGGAAATTGCGGCCTTAGGTACAGATGACTGGTATGATGTTTTGGCTGTTGGATCTACTAAAGGCAAGCCTAAAGCTATCGGGAAATGCCACTTGAGGATGAGTCTCTCATATAAACAGGTACGTATCTTATCATATTAACACGTAACAGATAATGTAGATCTACAGGTGTGTTCAATTATTAAATTAGTGAACATGCCACAGGATTGAATGCAGCTAATCATGTGACTATATATGGTGTTATTAATTATCCCCGGCCGATCCTAAGGATCTCGGAGGGAGATATTGTTTTGGCATTGTCCGTTTGCACATACAAATGTGTAGTTATGTGGCTAGGAGAACAGTGGATCTATTGTCTAGTGATCTAGGGTTAGGAGAGAACAACAGGGTAGCGGCTAGCCACTCTAAGTACCCATTCGTGAGGCCGTCACTCTTGAGTCAGATCTCTGTAACCAATGTGTGGAATTTCATGAAACTCCAATCAATTATTTATCATCATAGTGTGCAGGTGCTCATATAACTTTCGTCCACATCGGGTCCGTATCACCAGAGTTATGGCCCTTTAATTGATTAAAATAAATATATAAAAATAAGTAATCAATGTAGGGAATGTCATCAAACTTAAAAATAAAATTATAAAAATAAATACATTTAAAGGCGTTTGCAAACAACATAGATCCAGATCAGACGCAGCGTAACGCTGCGTGCTGATCAGGATCTATGTTGTTTGCTACATAGCCAAGTGTCTTAGCAAGATCATCTGAATAGCAAACAGCATAGATCCTGATCAGACTGCACGTTCCGTGGCGGTTGATCTGGCTCTATGTTCTTTGCAGATACCGTTTGAACGGTATCCAGAATGAAATGGGTTAAATTATAAAACATATCACCAGTGTGCGGTGTTGTGCTGTAAGTCTGACCCAAACTACAATAGTAAATCCAGAGTTATTGCCCATGGATTGATGAAGAAGAAAAATCCATTAACCCATTTCATTCTGGATACATTTAAAGGCGTTTGCAAACAACATAGATCCAGATCAGACACCGCGTAACGCTGAGTGCTGATCAGGATCTATGTTGTTTGCTACATAGCCAAGTGTCTTAGCAAGATCATCTGAATAACAAACAGCATAGATCCTGATCAGACTGCACGTTCCGTGGTGGTTGATCTGGCTCTATGTTCTTTGCAGATACCGTTTGAACGGTATCCAGAATGAAATGGGTTAAATTATAAAACATATCACCAGTGTGCGGTGTTGTGCTGCAAGTCTGACCCAAACTACAATAGTTTGGAAGTCGTGATAGTGCAGTGGATGCGCGTTCACTTCAGGTGCTAAAGGTCCAGAGTTCGAGCCCCGCTGGAGCCGTTATGATTGTATTGGCATTTAAATTCCACGTTGCCTCTTCTCTCTCCCTCGTGGCGATGGATTCCATCAGGAATGAGGTCTCGAGAGTGATTAATATAAGTTGAAATAACTTGTTTCGCAATCGAGCTCAAATAAATTTGTATAAACTAAACTACAATAGTAAATCCAGAGTTATTGCCCATGGATTGATGAAGAAGAAAAATCCATTAAATTATAAAACATATCACCATTGCACAATATCCCCCAGAAGGAGAGGACAACCATAAGCTGTATAACTTTCTGTCCAACTCCTTATTTCAATTGTTGTAAATAACCATGTACATGATAGAAAATAAATATGTTTAAACCAAGCCAATGTGTTAAAGGAGAGGACTACCATACGCTGTATAGCTTTCTGTCCAATTCCTTATTTCAATTGTTGTAAATAACCATGTACCTGATAGAAAATAAATATGTTTAAACCAAACCAATGTGTTAAAGGAGAGGACAACCATAAACTGTATAGCTTTCTGTCCAATTCCTTATTTCAATTGTTGTAAATAACCATGTACATGATAGAAAATAAATATGTTTAAACCAAACCAATATGTTAAAGGAGAGGACAACCATAAGCTATATAGCTTTCTGTCCAATTCCTTATAGCTTTCTGTCCAATTCCTTATAGCTTTCTGTCCAATTCCTTATAGCTTTCTGTCCAATTCCTTATTTCAATTGTTGTAAATAACCATGTACATGATAGAAAATAAATATGTTTAAACCAAACCAATATGTTAAAGGAGAGGACAACCATAAGCTATATAGCTTTATGTCCAATTCCTTATAGCTTTCTGTCCAATTCCTTATAGCTTTCTGTCCAATTCCTTATAGCTTTCTGTCCAATTCCTTATTTCAATTGTTGTAAATAACCATGTACATGATAGAAAATAAATATGTTTAAACCAATATCCCCCACCGATCTGACTTGGTTTGATAATAAATACAACATAAATTAATAATATTCATACCGTCCATGCTCCCCTATAAGACAAGTTTTAACCACAAGAATATGGCATCAAAGTGGCTTCCCGTCTTATAAGTGAGAGCTAAAAAAAATTCAAGCAAAAAATGTCTTTAAATTTTATCCATAATTATGTTTTAATAAAAGAAAGTACAATGTACTCTGACACTGAAAATTTCTTCTACTTGCACAGACCACGCATGCAATTTATACTTGTGTTTGGTGTACATTTTATCAACCCGTCTTATGTGCGAGTGCATGCCACAACCCACAGATTTCATGACCAAAGTTGGGGGGTTATGTAGGGGGGGGGTTATGGATGATACATGTATGTCTGTTACCATGAATTGTAGTGGGAGACATTTGTAGCTCTGTTGCAATCTCTTGTTTGTTTAGGATTTGGATGAGTTGTATCACTTCTACTGTTGCAATCTCTTGTTTGTTTGTTTAGGATTTGGATGAGGTGTGTCACTTCTAATGTTGCAATGTCTTGTTTGTTTGTTTAGGATTTGGATGAGGTGTATCACTTCTACTGTTGCAATCTCTTGTTTGTTTGTTTAGGATTTGCATGAGGTGTATCACTTCTACTGTTGCAATGACTTGTTTGTTTAGGATTTGGATGAGGTGTGTCACTTCTAATGTTGCAATGTATTGTTTGTTTGTTTAGGATTTGGATGAGGTGTATCACTTCTACTGTTGCAATCTCTTGTTTGTTTAGGATTTGGATGAGGTGTGTCACTTCTAATGTTGCAATGTCTTGTTTGTTTGTTTAGGATTTGCATGAGGTGTGTCACTTCTAATGTTGCAATGTATTGTTTGTTTGTTTAGGATTTGGATGAGGTGTGTCACTTCTAATGTTGCAATGTATTGTTTGTTTGTTTGTTTAGGATTTGGATGAGGTGTATCACTTCTACTGTTGCAATCTCTTGTTTGTTTAGGATTTGGATGAGGTGTGTCACTTCTACTGTTGCAATGTCTTGTTTGTTTGTTTAGGATTTGGATGAGGTGTGTCACTTCTACTGTTGCAATGTCTTGTTTGTTTGTTTAGGATTTGGATGAGGTGTATCACTTCTACTGTTGCAATCTCTTGTTTGTTTGTTTAGGATTTGGATGAGGTGTATCACTTCTACTGTTGCAATCTCTTGTTTGTTTAGGATTTGGATGAGGTGTATCACTTCTACTGTTGCAATCTCTTGTTTGTTTGTTTAGGATTTGGATGAGGTGTATCACTTCTACTGTTGCAATCTCTTGTTTGTTTGTTTAGGATTTGGATGAGGTGTATCACTTCTACTGTTGCAATCTCTTGTTTGTTTGTTTAGGATTTGGATGAGGTGTATCACTTCTACTGTTGCAATCTCTTGTTTGTTTGTTTAGGATTTGGATGAGGTGTATCACTTCTACTGTTGCAATCTCTTGTTTGTTTGTTTAGGATTTGGATGAGGTGTATCACTTCTACTGTTGCAATCTCTTGTTTGTTTGTTTAGGATTTGGATGAGGTGTATCACTTCTACTGTTGCAATCTCTTGTTTGTTTAGGATTTGGATGAGGTGTATCACTTCTATTGTTGCAATGTCTTGTTTGTTTGTTTAGGATTTGGATGAGGTGTGTCACTTCTACCGTTGCAATCTCTTGTTTGTTTGTTTAGGATTTGGATGAGGTGTATCACTTCTACTGTTGCAATCTCTTGTTTGTTTAGGATTTGGATGAGGTGTATCACTTCTACTGTTGCACTGTCTTGTTTGTTTAGGATTTGGGTGAGGTGTGTCACTTCTACTGTTGCAATCTCTTGTTTGTTTAGGATTTGGATGAGGTGTATCACTTCTACTGTTGCACTGTCTTGTTTGTTTAGGATTTGGGTGAGGTGTGTCACTTCTACTGTTGCAGTCTCTTGTTTGTTTAGGATTTGGATGAGGTGTATCACTTCTACTGTTGCAATCTCTTGTTTGTTTGTTTAGGATTTGGATGTGGTGTATCACTTCTACTGTTGCACTCTCTTGTTTGTTTGTTTAGGATTTGGATGAGGTGTATCACTTCTACTGTTGCAATCTCTTGTTTGTTTGTTTAGGATTTGGATGAGGTGTATCACTTCTACTGTTGCAATCTCTTGTTTGTTTGTTTAGGATTTGGATGAGGTGTATCACTTCTACTGTTGCAGTCTCTTGTTTGTTTGTTTAGGATTTGGGTGAGGTGTGTCACTTCTACTGTTGCAATCTCTTGTTTGTTTGTTTAGGATTTGGATGAGGTGTATCACTTCTACTGTTGCACTCTCTTGTTTGTTTGTTTAGGATTTGGATGAGGTGTATCACTTCTACTGTTGCACTCTCTTGTTTGTTTGTTTAGGATTTGGATGAGGTGTATCACTTCTACTGTTGCACTCTCTTGTTTGTTTGTTTAGGATTTGGATGAGGTGTATCACTTCTACTGTTGCAATCTCTTGTTTGTTTGTTTAGGATTTGGATGTGGTGTATCACTTCTACTGTTGCAATCTCTTGTTTGTTTGTTTAGGATTTGGGTGAGGTGTATCACTTCTACTGTTGCAGTCTCTTGTTTGTTTGTTTAGGATTTGGGTGAGGTGTGTCACTTCTACTGTTGCAATCTCTTGTTTGTTTGTTTAGGATTTGGATGAGGTGTATCACTTCTACTGTTGCAATCTCTTGTTTGTTTGTTTAGGATTTGGGTGAGGTGTGTCACTTCTACTGTTGCAGTCTCTTGTTTGTTTAGGATTTGGATGAGGTGTATCACTTCTACTGTTGCAATCTCTTGTTTGTTTGTTTAGGATTTGGGTGAGGTGTGTCACTTCTACTGTTGCAGTCTCTTGTTTGTTTAGGATTTGGATGAGGTGTATCACTTCTACTGTTGCAATCTCTTGTTTGTTTGTTTAGGATTTGTATGAGGTGTATCACTTCTACTGTTGCAATGTCTTGTTTGTTTGTTTAGGATTTGGATGAGGTGTGTCACTTCTACTGTTGCAATATCTTGTTTGTTTAGGATTTGGATGAGGTGTATCACTTCTACTGTTGCAATCTCTTGTTTGTTTAGGATTTGGATGAGGTGTATCACTTCTACTGTTGCAATCTCTTGTTTGTTTAGGATTTGGGTGAGGTGTGTCACTTCTACTGTTGCAATGTCTTGTTTGTTTGTTTAGGATTTGGATGAGGTGTATCACTTCTACTGTTGCAATCTCTTGTTTGTTTAGGATTTGGATGAGGTGTATCACTTCTACTGTTGCAATCTCTTGTTTGTTTAGGATTTGGGTGAGGTGTGTCACTTCTACTGTTGCAATGTCTTGTTTGTTTGTTTAGGATTTGGATGAGGTGTATCACTTCTACTGTTGCAATGTCTTGTTTGTTTGTTTAGGATTTGGATGAGGTGTGCCACTTCTACTGTTGCAATGTCTTGTTTGTTTGTTTGTTTGTTTAGGATTTGGATGAGGTGTATCACTTCTACTGTTGCAATGTCTTGTTTGTTTGTTTAGGATTTGGATGAGGTGTATCACTTCTACTGTTGCAATCTCTTGTTTGTTTGTTTAGGATTTGGATGAGGTGTGTCACTTCTACTGTTGCAATATCTTGTTTGTTTAGGATTTGGATGAGGTGTATCACTTCTACTGTTGCAATCTCTTGTTTGTTTAGGATTTGGATGAGGTGTATCACTTCTACTGTTGCAATCTCTTGTTTGTTTAGGATTTAGGTGAGGTGTGTCACTTCTACTGTTGCAATGTCTTGTTTGTTTGTTTAGGATTTGGATGAGGTGTATCACTTCTACTGTTGCAATGTCTTGTTTGTTTGTTTAGGATTTGGATGAGGTGTATCACTTCTACTGTTGCAATGTCTTGTTTGTTTGTTTAGGATTTGGATGATGTGTGTCACTTCTACTGTTGCAATCTCTTGTTTGTTTGTTTAGGATTTGGATGAGGTGTATCACTTCTAATGTTGCAATGTCTTGTTTGTTTAGGATTTGGATGAGGTGTATCACTTCTACTGTTGCAATCTCTTGTTTGTTTGTTTAGGATTTGGATGAGGTGTATCACTTCTACTGTTGCAATATCTTGTTTGTTTAGGATTTGGATGAGGTGTATCACTTCTACTGTTGCAATCTCTTGTTTGTTTGTTTAGGATTTGGGTGAGGTGTGTCACTTCTACTGTTGCAGTCTCTTGTTTGTTTAGGATTTGGATGAGGTGTATCACTTCTACTGTTGCAGTCTCTTGTTTGTTTAGGATTTGGATGAGGTGTATCACTTCTACTGTTGCAGTCTCTTGTTTGTTTAGTATTTGGATGTGGTGTGTCACTTCTACTGTTGCAATGTCTTGTTTGTTTAGGATTTGGATGTGGTGTATCACTTCTACTGTTGCAATGTCTTGTTTGTTTGTTTAGGATTTGGATGAGGTGTATCACTTCTACTGTTGCAATGTCTTGTTTGTTTAGGATTTGCATGAGGTGTATCACTTCTACTGTTGCAATGTCTTGTTTGTTTGTTTAGGATTTGGATGAGGTGTGTCACTTCTACTGTTGCAATCTCTTGTTTGTTTGTTTAGGATTTGGATGTGGTGTATCACTTCTACTGTTGCAATCTCTTGTTTGTTTGTTTAGGATTTGGATGAGGTGTGTCACTTCTACTGTTGCAATCTCTTGTTTGTTTGTTTAGGATTTGGATGAGGTGTATCACTTCTACTGTTGCAATGTCTTGTTTGTTTGTTTAGGATTTGGATGAGGTGTATCACTTCTACTGTTGCAATGTCTTGTTTGTTTGTTTAGGATTTGGATGATGTGTGTCACTTCTACTGTTGCAATGTCTTGTTTGTTTGTTTGTTTAGGATTTGGATGAGGTGTGTCACTTCTCCTGTGAGGATTACTATCAAGCTTATCGTCAGTTCCTACATTACACCTACAAGAACCCCGCCGCCAATCCTGCAGTAAGTAACAGTATTTGTTTATAAATAAATATCCAGAAAGGTGCATAATTTACAAATGGTAGTTCCACAAAAATTAAGTCCAGTTATGAATTGGCGGCAGATCTTCATACAAGCCTGAATAACTCAATTATAGAAAATCTTAGATAGAAGACAATAATTACTATATCTAATCACCTGCTCCCTAGAGTATCATGGTGGGTAGCTCATTCGAAGTAAGCCATGGTGCTTCCGGTGGGTTTAATGTAATGCAGATTAAGTATTATTCACTATGGTATTATGTTGGCTAATATTCGCGACTAAATGAAGTCTCAAATTTAAAAATATTTAATATTTACGTGCATTTTCCGAAAATTATCTGAGCTTATCCGTCCCATCATAGCTCCAGTTCGGCAAATATAGGTCGCACAAAAACTGCGCCGGTATCCATTCCCCATGTAGCCTGGGCCATGACTATCAAATCTCCGAAAATTTGTTAATTTTGTTCATTCTTGATTTTTTCCTGTATATGAAGGCCAGATAGAAGTTTACCGCCATCATTTGATAGATAAATGAGTTCTGTAAAGAACGAAAACGGTGGCTTTACAAGTATGTTTTAGATACTGGCTGTCCGATTAGCGCAGTGGTTAGCGCGCTCGCTTCTCATCAATGCAACCCGGGTTCCATCCTCGAATCGGGAAGTATGTGCAAAAGTAATGTATATGTCTTACTTCCATACTTAGAATACACAGGAAATTGTGTTTAGAATGTAAAGAGTGTTGATCATGCTCAGAAATCTTTGAATGCCATACTGATCTATGTCAATAATGATTCTGCCATACTGATCTATGTCAATAATGATTCTGCCATACTGATCTATGTCAATAATGATTCTGCCATACTGATCTATGTCAATAATGATTCTGCCATACTGATCTATGTCAATAATGATTCTGCCATACTGATCTATGTCAATAATGATTCTGCCATACTGATCTATGTCAATAATGATTCTGCCATACTGATCTATGTCAATAATGATTCTGCCATACTGATC
>JABXNX010002454.1:0-42748 GCA_014843695.1 Archivesica marissinica | reverse complement strand
AAGATAATCTCCCTGCAATACCCCACCCATAGCGTCCTCGTAAAGACATTCGCCCTGCAATACCCCACCCATAGCGTCCTCGTAAAGACATTCGCCCTGCAATACCCCACCCATAGCGTCCTCGTAAAGACATTCGCCCTGCAATACCCCACCCATAGCGTCCTCGCAAAGACACTCGCCCTGCAATACCCCACCCATAGCGTCCTCGTAAAGACATTCGCCCTGTAATACCCCACCCATAGCGTCCTCGTAAAGACATTCTCTCTGTAATATCCCACCCATAGCGTCCTCGTAAAGACATTCGCCCTGTAATACCCCACCCATAGCGTCCTCGTAAAGACATTCTCTCTGTAATATCCCACCCATAGCGTCCTCATGAGTAGGTTTGTATTTCCTATCTCGATGCTAAACATGAGTATGCTTGTATTTCCTATCTCAATGCTAAACATGAGTAGGTTTGTATTCCCTATCTCAATGCTAAACATGAGTAGGTTTGTATTTCCTATCTCGATGCTAAACATGAGTATGCTTGTATTTCCTATCTCAATGCTAAACATGAGTAGGTTTGTATTCCCTATCTCAATGCTAAACATGAGTAGGTTTGTATTTCCTATATCAATGCTAAACATGAGTAGGTTTGTATTCCCTATATCAATGCTACACATGAGTAGGTTTGTATTCCCTATATCAATGCTAAACATGAGTAGGTTTGTATTTCCTATCTCAATGCTAAACGTGAGTAGGTTTGTATTTCCAAACCTCAATGCTAACCATGAGTAGGTTTGTATTTCCTATATCAATGCTAAACATGAGTAGGTTTGTATTTCCTATCTCAATGCTAAACATGAGTAGGTTTGTATTTCCAAACCTCAATGCTAACCATGAGTAGGTTTGTATTTCCTATATCAATGCTAACCATGAGTAGGTTTGTATTTCCTTTATCAATGCTAAACATGAGTAGGTTTGTATTTCCAAACCTCAATGCTAACCATGAGTAGGTTTGTATTCCCTATATCAATGCTAAACATGAGTAGGTTTGTATTTCCTATCTCAATGCTAAACATGAGTAGGTTTGTATTTCCAAACCTCAATGCTAACCATGAGTAGGTTTGTATTCCCTATCACAATGCTAAACATGAGTTGATTTGTATTCCCTATATCAATGCTAAACATGAGTAGGTTTGTATTCCCTATATCAATGCTAATCATGAGTAGGTTTGTATTAACTATCTCAATGCTAAGGATGAGTAGGTTTGTATTCCCTATCTCAATGCTAAGCATGAGTAGGTTTGTATTCCGTATCTCAATGCTAAACATGAGTAGGTTTTTATTCCCTATCTCAATGCTAAACATGAGTAGGTTTTTATTCCCTATCTCATTGCTACACATGAGTAGGTTTGTATTCACTATCTCAATGCTAAACATATGAGTAGGTTTGTATTCCATATATCAATGCTAACCATGAGTAAGTTTGTATTCCATATCTCAATGCTATACATGAGTAGGTTTGTATTCCCTATATCAATGCTAATCATGAGTAGGTTTGTATTCCCTATCACAATGCTAAGCATGAGTAGGTTTGTATTCCCTATATCAATGCTAAACATGAGTAGGTTTGTATTCCCTATATCAATGCTAAACATGAGTATGTTTGTATTCCCTATCTCAATGCTAAACATGAGTAGGTTTGTATTACCTACCTCAATGCTAAACATGAGTAGGTTTGTATTCCCTATATCAATACTAATCATGAGTAGGTTTGTATTCCCTATCACAATGCTAAGCATGAGTAGGTTTGTATTCCCTATATCAATGCTAAACATGAGTAGGTTTGTATTCCCTATATCAATGCTAAACATGAGTAAGTTTGTATTCGCTATATCAATGCTAAACATGAGTAGGTTTGTATTTCCTATATCAATGCTAAACATGAGTATGTTTGTAGTTCCTATCTCAATGCTAAACATGAGTAGGTTTGTATTTCCTATATGAATGCTAAACATGAGTAGGTTTGTATTCTTTATATCAATGCTAAACATGAGTAGGTTTGTATTCCCTATATCAATGCTAAACATGAGTAGGTTTGTATTCCCTATATCAATGCTAAACATGAGTAGGTTTGTATTCCCTATATCAATGCTAAACATGAGTATGTTTGTATTCCCTATCTCAATGCTAAACATGAGTAGGTTTGTATTACCTATCTCAATGCTAAACATGAGTAGGTTTGTATTCCCTATATCAATACTAATCATGAGTAGGTTTGTATTCCCTATCACAATGCTAAGCATGAGTTGGTTTGTATTCCCTATCTCAATGCAAACATGAGTAGGTTTGTAATTCCTATTTCAATGCTAAACATATGAGTAGGTTTGTATTTCGTATATCAATGCTAAACATGAGTAGGTTTGTATTCCTTATATCAATGCTAAACATGAGTATGTTTGTATTCCTTATATCAATGCTAAACATGAGTAGGATTGTATTCGCTATATCAATGCTAAACATGAGTAGGTTTGTATTCCCTATATCAATGCTAAACATGAGTAGGTTTGTATTTCCTATATCAATGCTAAACATGAGTATGTTTGTAGTTCCTATCTCAATGCTAAACATGAGTAGGTTTGTATTTCCTATATGAATGCTAAACATGAGTAGGTTTGTATTCTTTATATCAATGCTAAACATGAGTAGGTTTGTATTCCCTATATTAATGCTAAACATGAGTAGGTTTGTATTCCCAATATCAATGCTAAACATGAGTAGGTTTGTATTCCTATCTCAATGCTAAACATGAGTAGGTTTGTATTCCCTATATCAATGCTAAACATGAGTAGGTTTGTATTCCCTATATCAATGCTAAACATGAGTAGGTTTGTATTCCCAATATCAATGCTAAACATGAGTATGTTTGTATTTCCTATCTCAATGCTAAACATGAGTAGGTTTGTATTTCCTATATCAATGCCAAACATGAGTAGGTTTGTATTTCCTATCTCAATGCTAAACATGAGTAGGTTTGTATTCCGTATCTCAATGCTAAACATGAGTTGGTTTGTATTTCCTATAGCAATGCTAAACATGAGTAGGTTTGTATTCCCTATATCAATGCTAAGCACGAGTAGGTTTGTATTCCCTATCTCAATGCTAATCATGAGTAGGTTTGTATTGTCTATCTCAATGCTAAACATGAGTAGGTTTGTATTCCCTATCTCAATGCTAAACATGAGTATGGTTGTATTCCCTATCTCAATGCTAAACATGAGTAGGTTTGTATTCACTATCTCAATGCTAAACATATGAGTAGGTTTGTATTTCCTATCTCATTGCTAAACATGAGTAGGTTTGTATTCCGTATCTCAATGCTAAACATGAGTTGGTTTGTATTTCCTATAGCAATGCTAAACATGAGTAGGTTTGTATTCCCTATATCAATGCTAAGCACGAGTAGGTTTGTATTCCCTATCTCAATGCTAATCATGAGTAGGTTTGTATTGTCTATCTCAATGCTAAACATGAGTAGGTTTGTATTCCCTATCTCAATGCTAAACATGAGTATGGTTGTATTCCCTATCTCAATGCTAAACATGAGTAGGTTTGTATTCACTATCTCAATGCTAAACATATGAGTAGGTTTGTATTTCCTATCTCATTGCTAAACATGAGTAGGTTTGTATTCCCTATTTCAATGCTAAACATGAGTAGGTTTATATTCCCTATATCAATGCTAAACATGAATAGGTTTGTATTCGCTATATCAATGCTAAACATGAGTAGGTTTGTATTCCCTATATCAATGCTAAACATGAGTAGGTTTGTATTTCCTATATCAATGCTAAACATGAGTATGTTTGTAGTTCCTATCTCAATGCTAAACATGAGTAGGTTTGTATTTCCTATATGAATGCTAAACATGAGTAGGTTTGTATTCTTTATATCAATGCTAAACATGAGTAGGTTTGTATTCCCTATATCAATGCTAAACATGAGTAGGTTTGTATTCCCTATATCAATGCTAAACATGAGTAGGTTTGTATTCCCTATATCAATGCTAAACATGAGTATGTTTGTATTCCCTATCTCAATGCTAAACATGAGTAGGTTTGTATTACCTATCTCAATGCTAAACATGAGTAGGTTTGTATTCCCTATATCAATACTAATCATGAGTAGGTTTGTATTCCCTATCACAATGCTAAGCATGAGTTGGTTTGTATTCCCTATCTCAATGCTAAACATGAGTAGGTTTGTAATTCCTATTTCAATGCTAAACATATGAGTAGGTTTGTATTTCGTATATCAATGCTAAACATGAGTAGGTTTGTATTCCTTATATCAATGCTAAACATGAGTATGTTTGTATTCCTTATATCAATGCTAAACATGAGTAGGATTGTATTCGCTATATCAATGCTAAACATGAGTAGGTTTGTATTCCCTATATCAATGCTAAACATGAGTAGGTTTGTATTTCCTATATCAATGCTAAACATGAGTATGTTTGTAGTTCCTATCTCAATGCTAAACATGAGTAGGTTTGTATTTCCTATATGAATGCTAAACATGAGTAGGTTTGTATTCTTTATATCAATGCTAAACATGAGTAGGTTTGTATTCCCTATATTAATGCTAAACATGAGTAGGTTTGTATTCCCAATATCAATGCTAAACATGAGTAGGTTTGTATTCCTATCTCAATGCTAAACATGAGTAGGTTTGTATTCCCTATATCAATGCTAAACATGAGTAGGTTTGTATTCCCTATATCAATGCTAAACATGAGTAGGTTTGTATTCCCAATATCAATGCTAAACATGAGTATGTTTGTATTTCCTATCTCAATGCTAAACATGAGTAGGTTTGTATTTCCTATATCAATGCCAAACATGAGTAGGTTTGTATTTCCTATCTCAATGCTAAACATGAGTTGGTTTGTATTTCCTATATCAATGCTAAACATGAGTAGGTTTGAGTTCCCTATATCAATGCTAAACATGAGTAGGTTTGTATTTCCTATCTCAATGCTAAACATGAGTAGGTTTGTATTCCGTATCTCAATGCTAAACATGAGTTGGTTTGTATTTCCTATAGCAATGCTAAACATGAGTAGGTTTGTATTCCCTATATCAATGCTAAGCACGAGTAGGTTTGTATTCCCTATCTCAATGCTAATCATGAGTAGGTTTGTATTGTCTATCTCAATGCTAAACATGAGTAGGTTTGTATTCCCTATCTCAATGCTAAACATGAGTATGGTTGTATTCCCTATCTCAATGCTAAACATGAGTAGGTTTGTATTCACTATCTCAATGCTAAACATATGAGTAGGTTTGTATTTCCTATCTCATTGCTAAACATGAGTAGGTTTGTATTCCCTATTTCAATGCTAAACATGAGTAGGTTTGTATTCCCTATATCAATGCTAAACATGAATAGGTTTGTATTCCCTATCTCAATGCTAAACATGAGTAGGTTTGTATTCCCTATATCAATGCTAAACATGAGTAGGTTTGTATTCCCTATATCAATGCTAAACATGAGTAGGTTTGTATTCCCAATATCAATGCTAAACATGAGTATGTTTGTATTTCCTATCTCAATGCTAAACATGAGTAGGTTTGTATTTCCTATATCAATGCCAAACATGAGTAGGTTTGTATTTCCTATCTCAATGCTAAACATGAGTTGGTTTGTATTTCCTATATCAATGCTAAACATGAGTAGGTTTGAGTTCCCTATATCAATGCTAAACATGAGTAGGTTTGTATTTCCTATCTCAATGCTAAACATGAGTAGGTTTGTATTCCGTATCTCAATGCTAAACATGAGTTGGTTTGTATTTCCTATAGCAATGCTAAACATGAGTAGGTTTGTATTCCCTATATCAATGCTAAGCACGAGTAGGTTTGTATTCCCTATCTCAATGCTAATCATGAGTAGGTTTGTATTGTCTATCTCAATGCTAAACATGAGTAGGTTTGTATTCCCTATCTCAATGCTAAACATGAGTATGGTTGTATTCCCTATCTCAATGCTAAACATGAGTAGGTTTGTATTCACTATCTCAATGCTAAACATATGAGTAGGTTTGTATTTCCTATCTCATTGCTAAACATGAGTAGGTTTGTATTCCCTATTTCAATGCTAAACATGAGTAGGTTTGTATTCCCTATATCAATGCTAAACATGAATAGGTTTGTATTTCCTATCTCAATGCTAAACATGAGAAGGTTTGTATTCCCTATATGAATGCTAAACATGAGTAGGTTTGTATTTCCTATCTCAATGCTAAACATGAGTAGGTTTGTATTTCCTATATCAATGCTAAACATGAGTAGGTTTGTATTTCCTATATCAATGCTAAACATGAGTAGATTTGTATTCCCTATATCAATGCTAAACATGAGTAGGTTTGTATTCCCTATATCAATGCTAAACATGAGTAGGTTTGTATTCCCTATCTCAATGCTAAACATGAGTAGGTTTGTATTCCCTATATCAATGCTAAACATGAGTAGGTTTGTATTCCCTATATCAATGCTAAACATGAGTAGGTTTGTATTTCCTATCTCATTGCTAAACATGAGTAGGTTTGTATTCCCTATTTCAATGCTAAACATGAGTAGGTTTGTATTCCCTATATCAATGCTAAACATGAACAGGTTTGTATTTCCTATCTCAATGCTAAACATGAGAAGGTTTGTATTCCCTATATGAATGCTAAACATGAGTATATTTGTATTCCCAATATCAATGCTAAACATGAGTAGGTTTGTATTTCCTATCTCAATGCTAAACATGAGTTGGTTTGTATTTCCTATATCAATGCTAAACATGAGTAGATTTGTATTCCCTATATCAATGCTAAACATGAGTAGGTTTGTATTCCCAATATCAATGCTAAGCATGAGTAGGTTTGTATTCCCTATCTCAATGCTAAACATGAGCAGGATTATATTCCCTATATCAATGCTAAACATGAGTAGGTTTGTATTCCCTATCTCAATGCTAAACATGAGTAGGTTTGTATTTCCTATATCAATGCTAAACATGAGTAGGTTTTTATTTCCTATATCATTGCTAAACATGAGTAGGTTTGTATATCCTATATCAATGCTAAGCATGAGTAGATTTGTATTCCGTATCTCAATGCTAAACATGAGTAGGTTTGTGTTCCCTATATCAATGCTAAACATGAGTAGGTTTGTATTCCCTATATCAATGCTAAACATGAGTAGGTTTGTATTCCATATATCAATGCTAAACATGAGTAGGTTTGTATTCCCTATATCAATGCTAAACATGAGTAGGTTTGTATTCCGTATCTCAATGCTAAACATGATTAGGTTTGTATTCCCTATATCAATGCTAAACATGAGTAGGTTTGTATTCCATATATCAATGCTAAACATGAGTAGGTTTGTATTCCATATATCAATGCTAAACATGAGTAGGTTTGTATTCCCTATATCAATGCTAAACATGAGTAAGTTTGTATTTCCTATCTCAATGCTAAACATGTGTAGGTTTGTATTCCCTATCTCAATGCTAAACATGAGTAGGTTTGTATTCCCTGTCTCAATGCTAAACATGAGTAGGTTTGTATTCTTTATATCAATGCTAAGCATGAGTAGGTTTGTATTCCCAATATCAATGCTAAACATGAGTAGGTTTGTATTCCCTATATCAATGCTAAACAAGAGTATGTTTGTATTCCCTATATCAATGCTAAACATGAGTAGGTTTGTTTATTCCTATCTCAATGCTAAACATGAGTAGGTTTTTATTCCCTATCTCAATGCTAAACATGAGTAGGTTTGTATTTCCTATCTCAAAGCTAAACATGAGTATGTTTGTATTCCCTATCCCAATGCTAAACATGAGTATGTTTTTATTTCATATATCAATGCTACACATGAGTATGTGTGTAGTTCCTTTATCAATGCTAAACATGAGTAGGTTTGTATTTCCTATATCAATGCTAAACATGAGTAGATTTGTATTCTTTATATCAATGGTAAACATGAGTAGATTTGTATTCCCAATATCAATGCTAAACATGAGTAGGTTTGTATTCTCAATATCAATGCTAAACAGGAGTAGGTTGTATTCCTTATATCAATGCTAATCATGAGTAGGTTTGTATTCCCTATCTCATTGCTAAGCATGAGTAGGTTTGTATTTCCTATATCAATGCTGAACATAAGTAGGTCTGTATTCCCTATATCAATGCTAAACATGAGTAGGTTTGTATTTCCTATATCATTGCTAAACATGAGTAGGTTTGTATTTCCTATATCAATGCTAAACATGAGTAGGTTTGTATTCCGTATCTCAATGCTAAACATGAGTAGGTTTGTGTTCCCTATATCAATGCTAACCATGAGTAGGTTTGTGTTCCCTATCTCAATGCTAAACATGAGTAGGTTTGTATTCCCTATATCAATGCTAAACATTAGTAGGTTTGTATTCCCTATATCAATGCTAAACATATGAGTAGATTTGTATTTCCTATCTCAATGCTAAACACATGAGTAGGTTTGTATTTCCTATCTCAATGATAAACATATGAGTAGCTGTGTAGTTCCTATCTCAATGCTAAACATATGAATAGGCTTGAATTTCCTATATCAATGCTAAACATGAGTAGGTTTGTATTTACTATATCAATGCTAAACATATGAGTAGGTTTGTATTTCCTATATCAATGCTAAACATGAGTAGGTTTGTATTCCCTATATCAATGCTAAACATGAGTAGGTTTGTATTTCCTATCTCAATGCTAAACATATGAGTAGGTTTGTATTTCCTATCTCAATGCTAAACATGAGTAGGTTTGTATTCCCTATATCAATGCTAAACATATGAGTATATTTGTATTTCCTCTCTCAATGCTAAACACATGAGTAGGTTTGTATTTCCTATCTCAATGATAAACATATGAGTAGCTGTGTTGTTGCTATCTCAATGCTAAACATATGAATAGGCTTGAATTTCCTATATCAATGCTAAACATGAGTAGGTTTGTATTCCCTATATCAATGCTAAACATATGAGTATATTTGTATTTCCTCTCTCAATGCTAAACACATGAGTAGGTTTGTATTTCCTATCTCAATGATAAACATATGAGTAGCTGTGTTGTTGCTATCTCAATGCTAAACATATGAATAGGCTTGAATTTCCTATATCAATGCTAAACATGAGTAGGTTTGTATTTCCTATATCAATGCTAAACATATGAGTAGGTTTGTATTTCCTATCTCAATGCTAAACATGAGTAGGTTTGTATTCCTTATTCAATGATAAACATGAGTAGGTTTGTATTTCCTATCTCAATGCTAAACATATGAGTAGGTTTGTATTTCCTATCTCAATGATAAACATATGAGTAGGTTTGTATTTCCTATCTCAATGCTAAACATATGAGTAGGTTTGTATTTCCTATCTCAATGCTAAACATGAGTAGATTTGTATTTCCTATCTCAATGCTAAACATATGAGTATGTTTGTATTTCCTATCTCAATGCTAAACATGAGTAGGTTTGTATTTCCTATCTCAATGCTAAACATATGAGTAGCTTTGTATTCCCTATCTCAATGTTAAACATGAGTAGTTTTGTATTTCCTATCTCAATGCTAAACATGAGTAGGTTTGTATTCCCTATCTCAATGCTAAACATGAGTAGGTTTGTATTCCCTTTCTCAATGCTAAACATGAGTAGGTTTGTATTCTTTATATCAATGCTAAACATGAGTAGGTTTGTATTCCCAATATCAATGCTAAACATGAGTAGGTTTGTATTCCCTATATCAATGCTAAGCATGAGTAGGTTTGTATTCCCTATATCAATGCTAAACATGAGTAGGTTTGTATTCCCAATATCAATGCTAAACATGAGTAGGTTTGTATTTCCTATCTCATTGCTAAACATGAGTTGGTTTGTATTTCCTATATCAATGCCAAACATGAGTATGTTTGTATTTCCTATCTCAATGCTAAACATGAGTTGGTTTGTATTTCCTATATCAATGCTAAACATGAGTAGGTTTGTATTTCCTATCTCAAGGCTAAACATGAGTAGGTTTGTATTCCGTATCTCAATGCTAAACATGAGTAGGTTTGTGTTCCTATATCAATGCTAAACATGAGTAGGTTTGTATTCCCTATATCAATGCTAAACATGAGTAGGTTTGTATTCCCTATATCAATGCTAAACATGAGTAGGTTTGTATTCCCTATCTCAATGCTAAACATGAGTAGGTTTGTATTTCCTATATCAATGCTAAACATGAGTAGGTTTGTATTCCCTATATCAATGCTAAACATATGAGTAGGTTTGTATTTCCTATATCAATGCTAAACATGAGTAGATTTGTATTTCCTATCTCAATGCTAAACATGAGTAGGTTTGTATTTCCTATCTCAATGATAAACATTGAGTAGCTGTGTAGTTCCTATCTCAATGCTAAACATTGAATAGGCTTGAATTTCCTATATCAATGCTAAACATGAGTAGGTTTGTATTTCCTATATCAATGCTAAACATATGAGTAGGTTTGTATTTCCTATATCAATGCTAAACATGAGTAGGTTTGTATTCCCTATATCAATGCTAAACATGAGTAGGTTTGTATTTCCTATCTCAATGCTAAACATGAGTAGGTTTGTATTCCGTATCTCAATGCTAAACATGAGTAGGTTTGTGTTCCTATATCAATGCTAAACATGAGTAGGTTTGTATTCCCTATATCAATGCTAAACATGAGTAGGTTTGTATTCCCTATATCAATGCTAAACATGAGTAGGTTTGTATTCCCTATCTCAATGCTAAACATGAGTAGGTTTGTATTTCTTATATCAATGCTAAACATGAGTAGGTTTGTATTCCCTATATCAATGCTAAACATATAGGTTGATTCTATTAATGCTAAACAGAGTAGTTTGTATTTCCTATTCAATGCTAACATTTTTATTCAATGCTAAACATGAGTAGGTTTGTATTTCCTATCTCAATGATAAACATATGAGTAGCTGTGTAGTTCCTATCTCAATGCTAAACATGATAGGTTGATTTCCTATATCAATGCTAAACATGAGTAGGTTTGTATTTCCTATATCAATGCTAAACATGAGTAGGTTTGTATTTCCTATATCAATGCTAAACATGAGTAGGTTTGTATTCCCTATATCAATGCTAAACATGAGTAGGTTTGTATTTCCTATCTCAATGCTAAACATGAGTAGGTTTGTATTCCGTATCTCAATGCTAAACATGAGTAGGTTTGTGTTCCTATATCAATGCTAAACATGAGTAGGTTTGTATTCCCTATATCAATGCTAAACATGAGTAGGTTTGTATTCCCTATATCAATGCTAAACATGAGTAGGTTTGTATTCCCTATCTCAATGCTAAACATGAGTAGGTTTGTATTTCTATATCAATGCTAAACATGAGTAGGTTTGTATTCCCTATATCATGCTAAACATATTCCTATATCAATGCTAAACATGAGTAGATTTGTATTTCCTATCTCAATGCTAAACACATGAGTAGGTTTGTATTTCCTATCTCAATGATAAACATGAGTAGCTGTGTAGTTCCTATCTCAATGCTAAACATGAATAGGCTTGAATTTCCTATATCAATGCTAAACATGAGTAGGTTTGTATTTACTATATCAATGCTAAACATATGAGTAGGTTTGTATTTCCTATATCAATGCTAAACATGAGTAGGTTTGTATTCCCTATATCAATGCTAAACATGAGTAGGTTTGTATTTCCTATCTCAATGCTAAACATATGAGTAGGTTTGTATTTCCTATCTCAATGCTAAACATGAGTAGGTTTGTATTTCCTATCTCAATGCTAAACATATGAGTATGTTTGTATTTCCTATCTCAATGCTAAACATATGAGTATGATTGTATTTCCTATCTCGATGCTAAACATATGAGTATGTTTGTATTTCCTATCGCGAGGCTAAACATGGGTAGGTTCGTATTTCCTATCTCAATGCTAACATGAGTAGGTTTGTATTCCCTATCTCAATGCTAACATGAGTAGGTTTGTATTCCCTATATCAATGCTAAACATGAGAAGGTTTGTATTCCCTATATCAATGCTAAACATGAGTAGGTTTGTGTTCCCTATATCAATGCTAAACATGAGTAGATTTGTGTTCCCTATATCAATGCTAAACATGAGTAGGTTTGTATTCCCTATATCAATGCTAAACATGAGTAGGTTTGTATTCCCTATCTCAATGCTAAACATGAGTAGGTTTGTATTTCTTATATCAATGCTAAACATGAGTAGGTTTGTATTCCCTATATCAATGCTAAACATATGAGTATATTTGTATTTCCTCTCTCAATGCTAAACACATGAGTAGGTTTGTATTTCCTATCTCAATGATAAACATATGAGTAGCTGTGTTGTTCCTATCTCAATGCTAAACATATGAATAGGCTTGAATTTCCTATATCAATGCTAAACATGAGTAGGTTTGTATTTCCTATATCAATGCTAAACATATGAGTAGGTTTGTATTTCCTCTCTCAATGCTAAACATGAGTAGGTTTGTATTCCTGATATCAATGATAAACATGAGTAGGTTTGTATTTCCTATCTCAATGCTAAACATATGAGTAGGTTTGTATTTCCTATCTCAATGCTAAACATATGAGCAGGTTTGTATTTCCTATCTCAATGCTAAACATGAGTAGATTTGTATTTCCTATCTCAATGCTAAACATATGAGTATGTTTGTATTTCCTATCTCAATGCTAAACATGAGTAGGTTTGTATTTCCTATCTCAATGCTAAACATATGAGTAGCTTTGTATTCCCTATCTCAATGTTAAACATGAGTAGTTTTGTATTTCCTATCTCAATGCTAAACATGAGTAGGTTTGTATTCCCTATCTCAATGCTAAACATGAGTAGGTTTGTATTCCCTTTCTCAATGCTAAACATGAGTAGGTTTGTATTCTTTATATCAATGCTAAACATGAGTAGGTTTGTATTCCCAATATCAATGCTAAACATGAGTAGGTTTGTATTCCCTATATCAATGCTAAGCATGAGTAGGTTTGTATTCCCTATATCAATGCTAAACATGAGTAGGTTTGTATTCCCAATATCAATGCTAAACATGAGTAGGTTTGTATTTCCTATCTCATTGCTAAACATGAGTTGGTTTGTATTTCCTATATCAATGCCAAACATGAGTATGTTTGTATTTCCTATCTCAATGCTAAACATGAGTTGGTTTGTATTTCCTATATCAATGCTAAACATGAGTAGGTTTGTATTTCCTATCTCAAGGCTAAACATGAGTAGGTTTGTATTCCGTATCTCAATGCTAAACATGAGTAGGTTTGTGTTCCTATATCAATGCTAAACATGAGTAGGTTTGTATTCCCTATATCAATGCTAAACATGAGTAGGTTTGTATTCCCTATATCAATGCTAAACATGAGTAGGTTTGTATTCCCTATCTCAATGCTAAACATGAGTAGGTTTGTATTTCTTATATCAATGCTAAACATGAGTAGGTTTGTATTCCCTATATCAATGCTAAACATATGAATAGGCTTGAATTTCCTATATCAATGCTAAACATATGAGTAGATTTGTATTTCCTATCTCAATGCTAAACATATGAGTATATTTGTATTTCCTATCTCAATGCTAAACACATGAGTAGGTTTGTATTTCCTATCTCAATGATAAACATATGAGTAGCTGTGTAGTTCCTATCTCAATGCTAAACATATGAATAGGCTTGAATTTCCTATATCAATGCTAAACATGAGTAGGTTTGTATTTCCTATATCAATGCTAAACATATGAGTAGGTTTGTATTTCCTATATCAATGCTAAACATGAGTAGGTTTGTATTCCCTATATCAATGCTAAACATGAGTAGGTTTGCATTTCCTATCTCAAGGCTAAACATGAGTAGGTTTGTATTCCGTATCTCAATGCTAAACATGAGTAGGTTTGTGTTCCTATATCAATGCTAAACATGAGTAGGTTTGTATTCCCTATATCAATGCTAAACATGAGTAGGTTTGTATTCCCTATATCAATGCTAAACATGAGTAGGTTTGTATTCCCTATCTCAATGCTAAACATGAGTAGGTTTGTATTTCTTATATCAATGCTAAACATGAGTAGGTTTGTATTCCCTATATCAATGCTAAACATATGAATAGGCTTGAATTTCCTATATCAATGCTAAACATATGAGTAGATTTGTATTTCCTATCTCAATGCTAAACATATGAGTATATTTGTATTTCCTATCTCAATGCTAAACACATGAGTAGGTTTGTATTTCCTATCTCAATGATAAACATATGAGTAGCTGTGTAGTTCCTATCTCAATGCTAAACATATGAATAGGCTTGAATTTCCTATATCAATGCTAAACATGAGTAGGTTTGTATTTACTATATCAATGCTAAACATATGAGTAGGTTTGTATTTCCTATATCAATGCTAAACATGAGTAGGTTTGTATTCCCTATATCAATGCTAAACATGAGTAGGTTTGTATTTCCTATCTCAATGCTAATCATATGAGTAGGTTTGTATTTCCTATCTCAATGCTAAACATGAGTAGGTTTGTATTTCCTATCTCAATGCTAAACATATGAGTATGTTTGTATTTCCTATCTCAATGCTAAACATATGAGTATTATTGTATTTCCTATCTCGATGCTAAACATATGAGTATGTTTGTATTTCCTATCGCGAGGCTAAACATGGGTAGGTTCGTATTTCCTATCTCAATGCTAAACATATGAGTAGCTTTGTAGTTCCTATCTCAATGCTAAACATATGAGTAGGTTTGTATTCCCTATCTCGAGGCTAAACATATGAGTATGTTTGTATTTCCTATCTCAATGCTAAACATATGAGTAGCTTTGTAGTTCCTATCTCGATGCTAAACATATGAGTATGTTTGTATTCCCTATCTCAATGCTAAACATGAGTAGGTTTGTATTTCCTATATCAATGCTAAACATGAGTAGGTTTGTATTTCCTATCTCAATACTAAACATATGAGTAGGTTTGTATTTCCTATCTCGAGGCTAAACATATGAGTATGTTTGTATTTCCTATCTCAATGCTAAACATATGAGTATGTTTGTATTTCCTATATCGAGGCTAAACATATGAGTATGTTTGTATTTCCTATATCAATGCTAAACATATGAGTAGGTTTGTATTTCCTATCTCAATGCTAAACATATGAGTATGTTTGTATTTCCTATCTCGAGGCTAAACATATGAGTATGTTTGTATTTCCTATCTCGATGCTAAACATATGAGTATGTTTGTATTTGTTATCTCAATGCTAAACATATGAGTAAGTTTGTATTTCCTATCTCGAGGCTAAACATATGAGTATGTTTGTATTTCCTATATCAATGCTAAACATATGAGTAGGTTTGTATTTCCTATCTCAATGCTAAACATATGAGTATGTTTGTATTTCCTATATCAATGCTAAACATATGAGTATGTTTGTATTTCCTATATCAATGCTAAACATATGAGTATGTTTGTATTTCCTATCTCAATGCTAAACATATGAGTATGTTTGTATTTCCTATGTCGATGCTAAACCTATGAGTATGTTTGTATTTCCTATCGCGAGGCTAAACATGGGTAGGTTCGTATTTCCTATCTCAATGCTAAACATATGAGTAGCTTTGTAGTTCCTATCTCAATGCTAAACATATGAGTAGGTTTGTATTCCCTATCTCGAGGCTAAACATATGAGTATGTTTGTATTTCCTATCTCGATGCTAAACATATGAGTAGATTTGTATTCCCTATCTCGAGGCTAAACATATGTGTATGTTTGTATTTCCTATCTCGAGGCTAAACATGAGTAGGTTTTTATTTCCTATCTCAATGCTAAACATATGAGTAGCTTTGTAGTTCCTATCTCGATGCTAAACATATGAGTATGTTTGTATTCCCTATCTCAATGCTAAACATGAGTAGGTTTGTATTTCCTATATCAATGCTAAACATGAGTAGGTTTGTATTTCCTATCTCGAGGATAAACATGAGTAGGTTTGTATTTCCTATCTCAATGCTAAACATGAGTATGTTTGTATTTCCTATCTCAATGCTAAACATATGAATAGGCTTGAATTTCCTATATCAATGCTAAACATGAGTAGGTTTGTATTTCCTATATCAATGCTAAACATATGAGTAGGTTTGTATTTCCTATATCAATGCTAAACATGAGTAGGTTTGTATTCCCTATATCAATGCTAAACATGAGTAGGTTTGTATTTCCTATCTCAATGTTAAACATATAAGTAGGTTTGTATTTCCTATCTCAATGCTAAACATATGAGTAGGTTTGTATTTCCTATCTCAATGCTAAACATATGAGTAGGTTTGTATTTCCTATCTCAATGCTAAACATGAGTAGGTTTGTATTTCCTATCTCAATGCTAAACATATGAGTATGTTTGTATTTCCTATCTCAATGCTAAACATATGAGTATGTTTGTATTTCCTATCTCGATGCTAAACATATGAGTATGTTTGTATTTCCTATCGCGAGGCTAAACATGGGTAGGTTCGTATTTCCTATCTCAATGCTAAACATATTAGTAGCTTTGTAGTTCCTAGCTCAATGCTAAACATATGAGTATGTTTGTATTTCCTATCTCGAAGCTAAACATATGAGTAGGTTTGTATTTCCTATCTCAATGCTAAACATATGAGTATGTTTGTATTTCCTATCTCGAGGCTAAACATATGAGTATGTTTGTATTTCCTATCTCGATGCTAAACATATGAGTATGTTTGTATTTGTTATCTCAATGCTAAACATATGAGTAGGTTTGTATTTCCTATCTCGAGGCTAAACATATGAGTATGTTTGTATTTCCTATATCAATGCTAAACATATGAGTAGGTTTGTATTTCCTATCTCAATGCTAAACATATGAGTATGTTTGTATTTCCTATATCAATGCTAAACATATGAGTATGTTTGTATTTCCTATATCAATGCTAAACATATGAGTATGTTTGTATTTCCTATCTCAATGCTAAACATATGAGTATGTTTGTATTTCCTATCTCGATGCTAAACCTATGAGTATGTTTGAATTTCCTATCGCGAGGCTAAACATGGGTAGGTTCGTATTTCCTATCTCAATGCTAAACATATGAGTAGCTTTGTAGTTCCTAGCTCAATGCTAAACATATGAGTATGTTTGTATTTCCTATCTCGAAGCTAAACATATGAGTATGTTTGTATTTCCTATCTCGAAGCTAAACATATGAGTAGGTTTGTATTCCCTATATCAATGCTAAACATGAGTATGTTTGTATTTCCTATCTCGAGGCTAAACATGAGTAGGTTTGTATTTCCTATCTCAATGCTAAACATATGAGTAGCTTTGTAGTCCCTATCTCAATGCTAAACATATGAATAGGTTTGAATTTCCTATATCAATGCTAAACATGAGTAGCTTTGTATTCCCATATCAATGTTAAACACATGAGTAGGTTTGTATTTCCTATCTCAATGCTAAACATATGAGTAGCTTTGTAGTTCCTATCTCAATGCTAAACATATGAGTAGGTTTGAATTTCCTATCTCAATGCTAAACATATGAGTAGGTTTGTATTTCCTATCTCAATGCTAAGCATATGAGTAGCTTTGTAGTCCCTATCTCAATGCTAAACATATGAATAGGTTTGTATTTCCTATCTCAATGCTAAACATATGAGTATGTTTGTATTTCCTATCTCAATGCTAAACATATGAGTAGCTTTGTATTTCCTATCTCAATGCTAAACATATGAGTATGTTTGTATTTCCTATCTCGAGGCTAAACATATGAGTATGTTTGTATGTCCTATATCAATGCTAAACATATGAGTAGGTTTGTATTTGCTATCTCGATGCTAAACATATGAGTATGTTTGTATTTGCTATCTCAATGCTAAACATATGAGTAGGTTTGTATTTCCTATCTCGAGGCTAAACATATGAGTATGTTTGTATTTCCTATCTCAATGCTAAACATATGAGTAGGTTTGTATTTCCTATCTCGAGGCTAAACATATGAGTATGTTTGTATTTCCTATCTCAATTCTAAACATATGAGTATGTTTGTATTTCCTATATCAATGCTAAACATGAGTAGGTTTGTATTTCCTATCTCAATGTTAAACATATAAGTAGGTTTGTATTTCCTATCTCAATGCTAAACATATGAGTAGGTTTGTATTTCCTATCTCAATGCTAAACATATGAGTAGGTTTGTATTTCCTATCTCAATGCTAAACATGAGTAGGTTTGTATTTCCTATCTCAATGCTAAACATATGAGTATGTTTGTATTTCCTATCTCAATGCTAAACATATGAGTATGTTTGTATTTCCTATCTCGATGCTAAACATATGAGTATGTTTGTATTTCCTATCGCGAGGCTAAACATGGGTAGGTTCGTATTTCCTATCTCAATGCTAAACATATTAGTAGCTTTGTAGTTCCTAGCTCAATGCTAAACATATGAGTATGTTTGTATTTCCTATCTCGAAGCTAAACATATGAGTAGGTTTGTATTTCCTATCTCGAGGCTAAACATATGAGTATGTTTGTATTTCCTATCTCGATGCTAAACATATGAGTATGTTTGTATTTGTTATCTCAATGCTAAACATATGAGTAGCTTTGTAGTCCCTATCTCAATGCTAAACATATGAATAGGTTTGAATTTCCTATATCAATGCTAAACATGAGTAGCTTTGTATTCCCATATCAATGTTAAACACATGAGTAGGTTTGTATTTCCTATCTCAATGCTAAACATATGAGTAGCTTTGTAGTTCCTATCTCAATGCTAAACATATGAGTAGGTTTGAATTTCCTATCTCAATGCTAAACATATGAGTAGGTTTGTATTTCCTATCTCAATGCTAAACATGAGTAGGTTTGTATTCCCTATATCAATGCTAAACATGAGTAGGTTTGTATTTCCTATCTCAATGCTAAACATATGAGTAGGTTTGTATTTCCTATCTCAATGCTAAACATATGAGTAGGTTTGTATTTCCGTTTGTATTCTATCTCAATGCTAAACATATGAGTAGGTTTGTATTTCCTATCTCAATGCTAAACATGAGTAGGTTTGTATTTCCTATCTCAATGCTAAACATATGAGTATGTTTGTATTTCCTATCTCGAGGCTAAACATGAGTAGGTTTGTATTTCCTATCTCAATGCTAAACATGAGTAGGTTTGTATTCCCTATCTCAATGCTAAACATGAGTAGGTTTGTATTCCCTATCTCAATGCTAAACATGAGTAGGTTTGTATTCCCTATATCAATGCTAAACATGAGTAGGTTTGTATTTCCTATATCAATGCTAAACATGAGTAGGTTTGTATTTCCTATCTCAATGCTAAACATGAGTAGCTTTGTATTCCCTATATCAATGCTAAACATGAGTAGGTTTGTATTTCCTATATCAATGCTAAACATGAGTATATTTGTATTTCCTATCTCAATGCTAAACATGAGTATGTTTGTATTTCCTATATCAATGCTAATCATGAGTAGGTTTGTATTTCCTATCTCAATGCTAAACATGAGTAGGTTTGTATTTCCTATCTCAATGCTAAACATGAGTATGTTTGTATTTCCTATCTCAATGCTAAACATTGAGTAGGTTTGTATTTCCTATCTCAATGCTAAACATTGAGTAGGTTTGTATTTCCTATCTCAATGCTAAACATTGAGTAGGTTTGTATTTCCTATCTCAATGCTAAACATGAGTAGGTTTGTATTTCCTATATCAATGCTAAACATGAGTAGGTTTGTATTCCCTATCTCAATGCTAAACATGAGTAGGTTTGTATTTCCTATCTCAATGCTAAACATATGAGTAGGTTTGTATTTCCTATCTCAATGCTAAACATATGAGTATGTTTGTATTTCCTATCTCGATGCTAAACATATGAGTAGGTTTGTATTCCCTATCTCAATGCTAAACATGAGTAGGTTTGTATTCCCTATCTCAATGCTAAACATGAGTAGGTTTGTATTCCCTATCTCAATGCTAAACATGAGTATGGTTGTATTTCCTATCTCAATGCTAAACATGAGTAGGTTTGTATTCCTATCTCAATGCTAAACATTGAGTAGGTTTGTATTTCCTATCTCAATGCTAAACATGAGTATGCTTGTATTCCCTATTTCAATGCTAAACATGAGTAGGTTTGTATTCCCTATATCAATGCTAAACATGAGTAGGTTTGTATTTCCTATATCAATGCTAAACATGAGTAGGTTTGTATTCCCTATATCAATGCTAAACATGAGTAGGTTTGTATTCCCTATATCAATGCTAAACATGAGTAGGTTTGTATTTCCTATTCAATGCTAAACGTGAGTAGGTTTGTATTTCCTAATCAATGCTAACATGAGTAGGTTTGTATTTCCTATATCAATGCTAAACATGAGTAGGTTTGTATTTCCTATATCAATGCTAAACATGAGTAGGTTTGTATTTCCAAACTCAATGCTAACCATGAGTAGGTTTGTATTTCCTATATCAATGCTAAACATGAGTAGGTTTGTATTTCCTATATCAATGCTAAACATGAGTAGGTTTGTATTTCCAAACTCAATGCTAACCATGAGTAGGTTTGTATTCCCTATATCAATGCTAAACATGAGTAGGTTTGTATTTCCTATCTCAATGCTAAACATGAGTAGGTTTGTATTTCCAAATCAATGCTAACCATGAGTAGGTTTGTATTCCCTATCACAATGCTAAACATGAGTTGATTTGTATTCCCTATATCAATGCTAAACATGAGTAGGTTTGTATTCCCTATATCAATGCTAATCATGAGTAGGTTTGTATTAACTATCTCAATGCTAAGGATGAGTAGGTTTGTATTCCCTATCTCAATGCTAAGCATGAGTAGGTTTGTATTCCGTATCTCAATGCTAAACATGAGTAGGTTTTTATTCCCTATCTCAATGCTAAACATGAGTAGGTTTTTATTCCCTATCTCATTGCTACACATGAGTAGGTTTGTATTCACTATCTCAATGCTAAACATATGAGTAGGTTTGTATTCCATATATCAATGCTAACCATGAGTAAGTTTGTATTCCATATCTCAATGCTATACATGAGTAGGTTTGTATTCCCTATATCAATGCTAATCATGAGTAGGTTTGTATTCCCTATCACAATGCTAAGCATGAGTAGGTTTGTATTCCCTATATCAATGCTAAACATGAGTAGGTTTGTATTCCCTATATCAATGCTAAACATGAGTATGTTTGTATTCCCTATCTCAATGCTAAACATGAGTAGGTTTGTATTACCTACCTCAATGCTAAACATGAGTAGGTTTGTATTCCCTATATCAATACTAATCATGAGTAGGTTTGTATTCCCTATCACAATGCTAAGCATGAGTAGGTTTGTATTCCCTATATCAATGCTAAACATGAGTAGGTTTGTATTCCCTATATCAATGCTAAACATGAGTAGGTTTGTATTCGCTATATCAATGCTAAACATGAGTAGGTTTGTATTTCCTATATCAATGCTAAACATGAGTATGTTTGTAGTTCCTATCTCAATGCTAAACATGAGTAGGTTTGTATTTCCTATATGAATGCTAAACATGAGTAGGTTTGTATTCTTTATATCAATGCTAAACATGAGTAGGTTTGTATTCCCTATATCAATGCTAAACATGAGTAGGTTTGTATTCCCTATATCAATGCTAAACATGAGTAGGTTTGTATTCCCTATATCAATGCTAAACATGAGTATGTTTGTATTCCCTATCTCAATGCTAAACATGAGTAGGTTTGTATTTCCTATCTCAATGCTAAACATGAGTAGGTTTGTATTTCCTATATCAATTTAATCATGAGTAGGTTTGTATTCCTATCCAATGCTAAGCATGAGTTGGTTTGTATTCCCTATTCAATGCTAAACATGAGTAGGTTTGTAATTCCTATTTCAATGCTAAACATATGAGTAGGTTTGTATTTCGTATATCAATGCTAAACATGAGTAGGTTTGTATTCCTATATCAATGCTAAACATGAGTATGTTTGTATTCCTATATCAATGCTAACATGAGTAGGTTGTATTCGCTATATCAATGCTAAACATGAGTAGGTTTGTATTCCCTATATCAATGCTAAACATGAGTAGGTTTGTATTTCCTATCTCAATGCTAAACATGAGTATGTTTGTATTTCCTATCTCAATGCTAAACATGAGTAGGTTTGTATTTCCTATCTCAATGCTAAACATGAGTAGGTTTGTATTTCCTATTCTCAATGCTAAACATGAGTAGGTTTGTATTCCCTATCTCAATGCTAAACATATGAGTAGGTTTGTATTCCCTATCTCAATGCTAAACATGAGTAGGTTTGTATTTCCTATCTCAATGCTAAACATGAGTAGTTTATTCAATGCTAAACATGAGTAGGTTTGTATTTCCTATCTCAATGCTAAACATGAGTAGGTTTGTATTTCCTATCTCAATGCTAAACATGAGTAGGTTTGTATTTCCTATATCAATGCTAAACATGAGTAGGTTTGTATTTCCTATCTCAATGCTAAACATGAGTAGGTTTGTATTCCGTATCTCAATGCTAAACATGAGTTGGTTTGTATTTCCTATAGCAATGCTAAACATGAGTAGGTTTGTATTCCCTATATCAATGCTAAGCACGAGTAGGTTTGTATTCCCTATCTCAATGCTAATCATGAGTAGGTTTGTATTGTCTATCTCAATGCTAAACATGAGTAGGTTTGTATTCCCTATCTCAATGCTAAACATGAGTATGGTTGTATTCCCTATCTCAATGCTAAACATGAGTAGGTTTGTATTCACTATCTCAATGCTAAACATATGAGTAGGTTTGTATTTCCTATCTCATTGCTAAACATGAGTAGGTTTGTATTCCGTATCTCAATGCTAAACATGAGTTGGTTTGTATTTCCTATAGCAATGCTAAACATGAGTAGGTTTGTATTCCCTATATCAATGCTAAGCACGAGTAGGTTTGTATTCCCTATCTCAATGCTAATCATGAGTAGGTTTGTATTGTCTATCTCAATGCTAAACATGAGTAGGTTTGTATTCCCTATCTCAATGCTAAACATGAGTATGGTTGTATTCCCTATCTCAATGCTAAACATGAGTAGGTTTGTATTCACTATCTCAATGCTAAACATATGAGTAGGTTTGTATTTCCTATCTCATTGCTAAACATGAGTAGGTTTGTATTCCCTATTTCAATGCTAAACATGAGTAGGTTTGTATTCCCTATATCAATGCTAAACATGAATAGGTTTGTATTCCCTATATCAATGCTAAACATGAGTAGGTTTGTATTCCCTATATCAATGCTAAACATGAGTAGGTTTGTATTTCCTATATCAATGCTAAACATGAGTATGTTTGTATTTCCTATCTCAATGCTAAACATGAGTAGGTTTGTATTTCCTATATGAATGCTAAACATGAGTAGGTTTGTATTCTTTATATCAATGCTAAACATGAGTAGGTTTGTATTCCCTATATCAATGCTAAACATGAGTAGGTTTGTATTCCCTATATCAATGCTAAACATGAGTAGGTTTGTATTCCCTATATCAATGCTAAACATGAGTATGTTTGTATTCCCTATCTCAATGCTAAACATGAGTAGGTTTGTATTACCTATCTCAATGCTAAACATGAGTAGGTTTGTATTCCCTATATCAATACTAATCATGAGTAGGTTTGTATTCCCTATCACAATGCTAAGCATGAGTTGGTTTGTATTCCCTATCTCAATGCTAAACATGAGTAGGTTTGTAATTCCTATTTCAATGCTAAACATATGAGTAGGTTTGTATTTCGTATATCAATGCTAAACATGAGTAGGTTTGTATTCCTTATATCAATGCTAAACATGAGTATGTTTGTATTCCTTATATCAATGCTAAACATGAGTAGGATTGTATTCGCTATATCAATGCTAAACATGAGTAGGTTTGTATTCCCTATATCAATGCTAAACATGAGTAGGTTTGTATTTCCTATATCAATGCTAAACATGAGTATGTTTGTAGTTCCTATCTCAATGCTAAACATGAGTAGGTTTGTATTTCCTATATGAATGCTAAACATGAGTAGGTTTGTATTCTTTATATCAATGCTAAACATGAGTAGGTTTGTATTCCCTATATTAATGCTAAACATGAGTAGGTTTGTATTCCCAATATCAATGCTAAACATGAGTAGGTTTGTATTCCTATCTCAATGCTAAACATGAGTAGGTTTGTATTCCCTATATCAATGCTAAACATGAGTAGGTTTGTATTCCCTATATCAATGCTAAACATGAGTAGGTTTGTATTCCCAATATCAATGCTAAACATGAGTATGTTTGTATTTCCTATCTCAATGCTAAACATGAGTAGGTTTGTATTTCCTATATCAATGCCAAACATGAGTAGGTTTGTATTTCCTATCTCAATGCTAAACATGAGTTGGTTTGTATTTCCTATATCAATGCTAAACATGAGTAGGTTTGAGTTCCCTATATCAATGCTAAACATGAGTAGGTTTGTATTTCCTATCTCAATGCTAAACATGAGTAGGTTTGTATTCCGTATCTCAATGCTAAACATGAGTTGGTTTGTATTTCCTATAGCAATGCTAAACATGAGTAGGTTTGTATTCCCTATATCAATGCTAAGCACGAGTAGGTTTGTATTCCCTATCTCAATGCTAATCATGAGTAGGTTTGTATTGTCTATCTCAATGCTAAACATGAGTAGGTTTGTATTCCCTATCTCAATGCTAAACATGAGTATGGTTGTATTCCCTATCTCAATGCTAAACATGAGTAGGTTTGTATTCACTATCTCAATGCTAAACATATGAGTAGGTTTGTATTTCCTATCTCATTGCTAAACATGAGTAGGTTTGTATTCCCTATTTCAATGCTAAACATGAGTAGGTTTGTATTCCCTATATCAATGCTAAACATGAATAGGTTTGTATTCCCTATCTCAATGCTAAACATGAGTAGGTTTGTATTCCCTATATCAATGCTAAACATGAGTAGGTTTGTATTCCCTATATCAATGCTAAACATGAGTAGGTTTGTATTCCCAATATCAATGCTAAACATGAGTATGTTTGTATTTCCTATCTCAATGCTAAACATGAGTAGGTTTGTATTTCCTATATCAATGCCAAACATGAGTAGGTTTGTATTTCCTATCTCAATGCTAAACATGAGTTGGTTTGTATTTCCTATATCAATGCTAAACATGAGTAGGTTTGAGTTCCCTATATCAATGCTAAACATGAGTAGGTTTGTATTTCCTATCTCAATGCTAAACATGAGTAGGTTTGTATTCCGTATCTCAATGCTAAACATGAGTTGGTTTGTATTTCCTATAGCAATGCTAAACATGAGTAGGTTTGTATTCCCTATATCAATGCTAAGCACGAGTAGGTTTGTATTCCCTATCTCAATGCTAATCATGAGTAGGTTTGTATTGTCTATCTCAATGCTAAACATGAGTAGGTTTGTATTCCCTATCTCAATGCTAAACATGAGTATGGTTGTATTGCCTATCTCAATGCTAAACATGAGTAGGTTTGTATTCACTATCTCAATGCTAAACATATGAGTAGGTTTGTATTTCCTATCTCATTGCTAAACATGAGTAGGTTTGTATTCCCTATTTCAATGCTAAACATGAGTAGATTTGTATTTCCTATATCAATGCTAAACATGAGTAGGTTTGTATTTCCTATCTCAATGCTAAACATGAGTAGGTTTGTATTTCCTATATGAATGCTAAACATGAGTAGGTTTGTATTTCCTATCTCAATGCTAAACATGAGTAGGTTTGTATTGCCTATATCAATGCTAAACATGAGTAGGTTTGTATTTCCTATATCAATGCTAAACATGAGTAGGTTTGTATTCCCAATATCAATGCTAAACATGAGTAGGTTTGTATTCCCTATATCAATGCTAAACATGAGTAGGTTTGTATTCCTTATATCAATGCTAAACATGAGTAGGTTTGTATTCCCTATATCAATGCTAAACATGAGTAGGTTTGTATTCCCTATATCAATGCTAAACATGAGTAGGTTTGTATTTCCTATATCAATGCTAAACATGAGTAGGTTTGTATTTCCTATCTCAATGCTAAACATGAGTAGGTTTGTATTTCCTATATCAATGCTAAACATGAGTAGGTTTGTATTCCCTATATCAATGCTAAACATGAGTAGGTTTGTATTCCCTATATCAATGCTAAACATGAGTAGGTTTGTATTCCTATATCAATGCTAAACATGAGTAGGTTTGTATTCCCTATATCAATGCTAAACATGAGTAGGTTTGTATTCCCTATATCAATGCTAAACATGAGTAGGTTTGTATTCCCTATCTCAATGCTAATCTCAATGCTAAACATGAGTAGGTTTGTATCCCTATCTCAATGCTAAACATGAGTATGGTTGTATTCCCTATCTCAATGCTAAACATGAGTAGGTTTGTATTCCCTATCTCAATGCTAAACATGAGTAGGTTTGTATTCCTATCTCAATGCTAAACATGAGTAGGTTTGTATTTCCTATTCAATGCTAAACATGAGTAGGTTTGTATTCCCTATATCAATGCTAAACATATGAGTAGGTTTGTATTTCCTATATCAATGCTAAACATGAGTAGGTTTGTATTTCCTATATCAATGCTAAACATGAGTAGGTTTGTATTTCCTATCTCAATGCTAAACATGAGTAGGTTTGTATTTCCTATCTCAATGCTAAACATGAGTAGGTTTGTATTTCCTATATCAATGCTAAACATGAGTAGGTTTGTATTTCCTATCTCAATGCTAAACATGAGTAGGTTTGTATTTCCTATTCAATGCTAAACATGAGTAGGTTTGTATTTCCTATATCAATGCTAAACATGAGTAGGTTTGTATTTCCTATCTCAATGCTAAACATGAGTAGGTTTGTATTCCTATCTCAATGCTAAACATATGAGTAGGTTTGTATTTCCTATAGCAATGCTAAACATGAGTAGGTTTGTATTCCTATATCAATGCTAAGCACGAGTAGGTTTGTATTCCCTATCTCAATGCTAATCATGAGTAGGTTTGTATTGTCTATCTCAATGCTAAACATGAGTAGGTTTGTATTCCCTATCTCAATGCTAAACATGAGTATGGTTGTATTGCCTATCTCAATGCTAAACATGAGTAGGTTTGTATTCACTATCTCAATGCTAAACATATGAGTAGGTTTGTATTTCCTATCTCATTGCTAAACATGAGTAGGTTTGTATTCCCTATTCAATGCTAAACATGAGTAGATTTGTATTCCCTATATCAATGCTAAACATGAATAGGTTTGTATTTCCTATCTCAATGCTAAACATGAGTAGGTTTGTATTGCCTATATCAATGCTAAACATGAGTAGGTTTGTATTTCCTATATCAATGCTAAACATGAGTATATTTGTATTCCCAATATCAATGCTAAACATGAGTAGGTTTGTATTCCCAATATCAATGCTAAGCATGAGTAGGTTTGTATTCCCAATATCAATGCTAAACATGAGTAGGTTTGTATTCCCAATATCAATGCTAAGCATGAGTAGGTTTGTATTCCCAATATCAATGCTAAGCATGAGTAGGTTTGTATTCCCAATATCAATGCTAAACATGAGTAGGTTTGTATTCCCAATATCAATGCTAAGCATGAGTAGGTTTGTATTCCCTATCTCAATGCTAAACATGAGCAGGATTATATTCCCTATATCAATGCTAAATATGAGTAGGTTTTTATTCCCTATATCAATGCTAAACATGAGTAGGTTTGTATTCCCTATATCAATGCTAAACATGAGTAGGTTTGTATTTCCTATCTCAATGCTAAACATGAGTAGGTTTGTATTCCCCATATCAATGCTAAGTATGAGTAGGTTTGTATTCCCTATATCAATGCTAAACATGAGTAGGTTTGTATTCCCTATCTCAATGCTAAGTATGAGTAGGTTTGTATTCCCTATATCAATGCTAAGCATGAGTAGGTTTGTATTCCCTATATCAATGCTAAACATGAGTAGGTTTGTATTTCCTATCTCAATGCTAAACATGAGTAGGTTTGTATTTCCTATATCAATGCTAAACATGAGTAGGTTTGTATTTCCTATCTCAATGCTAAACATGAGTTGGTTTGTATTTCCTATATCAATGCTAAACATGAGTAGGTTTGAGTTCCCTATATCAATGCTAAACATGAGTAGGTTTGTATTTCCTATCTCAATGCTAAACATGAGTAGGTTTGTATTCCGTATCTCAATGCTAAACATGAGTTGGTTTGTATTTCCTATAGCAATGCTAAACATGAGTAGGTTTGTATTCCCTATATCAATGCTAAGCACGAGTAGGTTTGTATTCCCTATCTCAATGCTAATCATGAGTAGGTTTGTATTGTCTATCTCAATGCTAAACATGAGTAGGTTTGTATTCCCTATCTCAATGCTAAACATGAGTATGATTGTATTCCCTATCTCAATGCTAAACATGAGTAGGTTTGTATTCACTATCTCAATGCTAAACATATGAGTAGGTTTGTATTTCCTATCTCATTGCTAAACATGAGTAGGTTTGTATTCCCTATTTCAATGCTAAACATGAGTAGGTTTGTATTCCCTATATCAATGCTAAACATGAATAGGTTTGTATTCCCTATCTCAATGCTAAACATGAGTAGGTTTGTATTCCCTATATCAATGCTAAACATGAGTAGGTTTGTATTCCCTATATCAATGCTAAACATGAGTAGGTTTGTAATTCCTATTTCAATGCTAAACATATGAGTAGGTTTGTATTTCGTATATCAATGCTAAACATGAGTAGGTTTGTATTCCTTATATCAATGCTAAACATGAGTATGTTTGTATTCCTTATATCAATGCTAAACATGAGTAGGATTGTATTCGCTATATCAATGCTAAACATGAGTAGGTTTGTATTCCCTATATCAATGCTAAACATGAGTAGGTTTGTATTTCCTATATCAATGCTAAACATGAGTATGTTTGTAGTTCCTATCTCAATGCTAAACATGAGTAGGTTTGTATTTCCTATATGAATGCTAAACATGAGTAGGTTTGTATTCTTTATATCAATGCTAAACATGAGTAGGTTTGTATTCCCTATATTAATGCTAAACATGAGTAGGTTTGTATTCCCAATATCAATGCTAAACATGAGTAGGTTTGTATTCCTATCTCAATGCTAAACATGAGTAGGTTTGTATTCCCTATATCAATGCTAAACATGAGTAGGTTTGTATTCCCTATATCAATGCTAAACATGAGTAGGTTTGTATTCCCAATATCAATGCTAAACATGAGTATGTTTGTATTTCCTATCTCAATGCTAAACATGAGTAGGTTTGTATTTCCTATATCAATGCCAAACATGAGTAGGTTTGTATTTCCTATCTCAATGCTAAACATGAGTTGGTTTGTATTTCCTATATCAATGCTAAACATGAGTAGGTTTGAGTTCCCTATATCAATGCTAAACATGAGTAGGTTTGTATTTCCTATCTCAATGCTAAACATGAGTAGGTTTGTATTCCGTATCTCAATGCTAAACATGAGTTGGTTTGTATTTCCTATAGCAATGCTAAACATGAGTAGGTTTGTATTCCCTATATCAATGCTAAGCACGAGTAGGTTTGTATTCCCTATCTCAATGCTAATCATGAGTAGGTTTGTATTGTCTATCTCAATGCTAAACATGAGTAGGTTTGTATTCCCTATCTCAATGCTAAACATGAGTATGGTTGTATTCCCTATCTCAATGCTAAACATGAGTAGGTTTGTATTCACTATCTCAATGCTAAACATATGAGTAGGTTTGTATTTCCTATCTCATTGCTAAACATGAGTAGGTTTGTATTCCCTATTTCAATGCTAAACATGAGTAGGTTTTATTTCCCTATATCAATGCTAAACATGAATAGGTTTGTATTCCCTATCTCAATGCTAAACATGAGTAGGTTTGTATTCCCTATATCAATGCTAAACATGAGTAGGTTTGTATTCCCTATATCAATGCTAAACATGAGTAGGTTTGTATTCCCAATATCAATGCTAAACATGAGTATGTTTGTATTTCCTATCTCAATGCTAAACATGAGTAGGTTTGTATTTCCTATATCAATGCCAAACATGAGTAGGTTTGTATTTCCTATCTCAATGCTAAACATGAGTTGGTTTGTATTTCCTATATCAATGCTAAACATGAGTAGGTTTGAGTTCCCTATATCAATGCTAAACATGAGTAGGTTTGTATTTCCTATCTCAATGCTAAACATGAGTAGGTTTGTATTCCGTATCTCAATGCTAAACATGAGTTGGTTTGTATTTCCTATAGCAATGCTAAACATGAGTAGGTTTGTATTCCCTATATCAATGCTAAGCACGAGTAGGTTTGTATTCCCTATCTCAATGCTAATCATGAGTAGGTTTGTATTGTCTATCTCAATGCTAAACATGAGTAGGTTTGTATTCCCTATCTCAATGCTAAACATGAGTATGGTTGTATTGCCTATCTCAATGCTAAACATGAGTAGGTTTGTATTCACTATCTCAATGCTAAACATATGAGTAGGTTTGTATTTCCTATCTCATTGCTAAACATGAGTAGGTTTGTATTCCCTATTTCAATGCTAAACATGAGTAGATTTGTATTCCCTATATCAATGCTAAACATGAATAGGTTTGTATTTCCTATCTCAATGCAAAACATGAGTAGGTTTGTATTGCCTATATCAATGCTAAACATGAGTAGGTTTGTATTTCCTATATCAATGCTAAACATGAGTATATTTGTATTCCCAATATCAATGCTAAACATGAGTAGGTTTGTATTCCCAATATCAATGCTAAGCATGAGTAGGTTTGTATTCCCAATATCAATGCTAAACATGAGTAGGTTTGTATTCCCAATATCAATGCTAAGCATGAGTAGGTTTGTATTCCCAATATCAATGCTAAACATGAGTAGGTTTGTATTCCCAATATCAATGCTAAGCATGAGTAGGTTTGTATTCCCTATCTCAATGCTAAACATGAGCAGGATTATATTCCCTATATCAATGCTAAATATGAGTAGGTTTTTATTCCCTATATCAATGCTAAACATGAGTAGGTTTGTATTCCCTATATCAATGCTAAACATGAGTAGGTTTGTATTTCCTATCTCAATGCTAAACATGAGTAGGTTTGTATTCCCCATATCAATGCTAAGTATGAGTAGGTTTGTATTCCCTATATCAATGCTAAACATGAGTAGGTTTGTATTCCCTATCTCAATGCTAAGTATGAGTAGGTTTGTATTCCCTATATCAATGCTAAGCATGAGTAGGTTTGTATTCCCTATATCAATGCTAAACATGAGTAGGTTTGTATTTCCTATCTCAATGCTAAACATGAGTAGGTTTGTATTCCCTATCTCAATGCTAAACATGAGTAGGTTTGTATTTCCTATATCAATGCTAAACATGAGTAGGTTTGTATTCCCTATATCAATGCTAAACATGAGTAGGTTTGTATTCCCTATATCAATGCTAAACATGAGTAGGTTTGTATTTCCTATATGAATGCTAAACCTGAGTAGGTTTGTATTCTTTATATCAATGCTAAACATGAGTAGGTTTGTATTCCCTATATTAATGCTAAACATGAGTAGGTTTGTATTCCCAATATCAATGCTAAACATGAGTAGGTTTGTATTTCCTATCTCAATGCTAAACATGAGTAGGTTTGTATTTCCTATATCAATGCCAAACATGAGTAGGTTTGTATTTCCTATCTCAATGCTAAACATGAGTTGGTTTGTATTTCCTATATCAATGCTAAACATGAGTAGGTTTGAGTTCCCTATATCAATGCTAAACATGAGTAGGTTTGTATTTCCTATCTCAATGCTAAACATGAGTAGGTTTGTATTCCGTATCTCAATGCTAAACATGAGTTGGTTTGTATTTCCTATAGCAATGCTAAACATGAGTAGGTTTGTATTCCCTATATCAATGCTAAGCACGAGTAGTTTGTATTCCCTATCTCAATGCTAATCATGAGTAGGTTTGTATTGTCTATCTCAATGCTAAACATGAGTAGGTTTGTATTCCCTATCTCAATGCTAAACATGAGTATGATTGTATTCCCTATCTCAATGCTAAACATGAGTAGGTTTGTATTCACTATCTCAAAGCTAAACATATGAGTAGGTTTGTATTTCCTATCTCATTGCTAAACATGAGTAGGTTTGTATTCCCTATTTCAATGCTAAACATGAGTAGGTTTGTATTCCCTATATCAATGCTAAACATGAATAGGTTTGTATTCCCTATCTCAATGCTAAACATGAGTAGGTTTGTATTCCCTATATCAATGCTAAACATGAGTAGGTTTGTATTCCCTATATCAATGCTAAACATGAGTAGGTTTGTATTCCCAATATCAATGCTAAACATGAGTATGTTTGTATTTCCTATCTCAATGCTAAACATGAGTAGGTTTGTATTTCCTATATCAATGCCAAACATGAGTAGGTTTGTATTTCCTATCTCAATGCTAAACATGAGTTGGTTTGTATTTCCTATATCAATGCTAAACATGAGTAGGTTTGAGTTCCCTATATCAATGCTAAACATGAGTAGGTTTGTATTTCCTATCTCAATGCTAAACATGAGTAGGTTTGTATTCCGTATCTCAATGCTAAACATGAGTTGGTTTGTATTTCCTATAGCAATGCTAAACATGAGTAGGTTTGTATTCCCTATATCAATGCTAAGCACGAGTAGGTTTGTATTCCCTATCTCAATGCTAATCATGAGTAGGTTTGTATTGTCTATCTCAATGCTAAACATGAGTAGGTTTGTATTCCCTATCTCAATGCTAAACATGAGTATGGTTGTATTCCCTATCTCAATGCTAAACATGAGTAGGTTTGTATTCACTATCTCAATGCTAAACATATGAGTAAGTTTGTATTTCCTATCTCATTGCTAAACATGAGTAGGTTTGTATTCCCTATTTCAATGCTAAACATGAGTAGGTTTGTATTCCCTATATCAATGCTAAACATGAACAGGTTTGTATTTCCTATCTCAATGCTAAACATGAGAAGGTTTGTATTCCCTATATGAATGCTAAACATGAGTATATTTGTATTCCCAATATCAATGCTAAACATGAGTAGGTTTGTATTTCCTATCTCAATGCTAAACATGAGTTGGTTTGTATTTCCTATATCAATGCTAAACATGAGTAGATTTGTATTCCCTATATCAATGCTAAACATGAGTAGGTTTGTATTCCCAATATCAATGCTAAGCATGAGTAGGTTTGTATTCCCTATCTCAATGCTAAGCACGAGTAGGTTTGTATTCCCTATCTCAATGCTAATCATGAGTAGGTTTGCATTGTCTATCTCAATGCTAAACATGAGTAGGTTTGTATTCCCTATCTCAATGCTAAACATGAGTATGGTTGTATTCCCTATCTCAATGCTAAACATGAGTAGGTTTGTATTCACTATCTCAATGCTAAACATATGAGTAGGTTTGTATTTCCTATCTCATTGCTAAACATGAGTAGGTTTGTATTCCCTATTTCAATGCTAAACATGAGTAGGTTTATATTCCCTATATCAATGCTAAACATGAATAGGTTTGTATACCCTATCTCAATGCTAAACATGAGTAGGTTTGTATTCCCTATATCAATGCTTAACATGAGTAGGTTTGTATTCCCTATATCAATGCTAAACATGAGTAGGTTTGTATTCCCTATCAATGCTAAACATGAGTATGTTTGTATTTCCTATCTCAATGCTAAACATGAGTAGGTTTGTATTTCCTATATCAATGCCAAACATGAGTAGGTTTGTATTTCCTATCTCAATGCTAAACATGAGTTGGTTTGTATTTCCTATATCAATGCTAAACATGAGTAGGTTTGAGTTCCCTATATCAATGCTAAACATGAGTAGGTTTGTATTTCCTATCTCAATGCTAAACATGAGTAGGTTTGTATTCCGTATCTCAATGCTAAACATGATTTGGTTTGTATTTCCTATAGCAATGCTAAACATGAGTAGGTTTGTATTCCCTATATCAATGCTAAGCACGAGTAGGTTTGTATTCCCTATCTCAATGCTAATCATGAGTAGGTTTGTATTGTCTATCTCAATGCTAAACATGAGTAGGTTTGTATTCCCTATCTCAATGCTAAACATGAGTATGATTGTATTCCCTATCTCAATGCTAAACATGAGTAGGTTTGTATTCACTATCTCAAAGCTAAACATATGAGTAGGTTTGTATTTCCTATCTCATTGCTAAACATGAGTAGGTTTGTATTCCCTATTTCAATGCTAAACATGAGTAGGTTTGTATTCCCTATATCAATGCTAAACATGAATAGGTTTGTATTCCCTATCTCAATGCTAAACATGAGTAGGTTTGTATTCCCTATATCAATGCTAAACATGAGTAGGTTTGTATTCCCTATATCAATGCTAAACATGAGTAGGTTTGTATTCCCAATATCAATGCTAAACATGAGTATGTTTGTATTTCCTATCTCAATGCTAAACATGAGTAGGTTTGTATTTCCTATATCAATGCCAAACATGAGTAGGTTTGTATTTCCTATCTCAATGCTAAACATGAGTTGGTTTGTATTTCCTATATCAATGCTAAACATGAGTAGGTTTGAGTTCCCTATAGCAATGCTAAACATGAGTAGGTTTGTATTTCCTATCTCAATGCTAGACATGAGTAGGTTTGTATTCCGTATCTCAATGCTAAACATGAGTTGGTTTGTATTTCCTATAGCAATGCTAAACATGAGTAGGTTTGTATTCCCTATATCAATGCTAAGCACGAGTAGGTTTGTATTCCCTATCTCAATGCTAATCATGAGTAGGTTTGTATTGTCTATCTCAATGCTAAACATGAGTAGGTTTGTATTCCCTATCTCAATGCTAAACATGAGTATGGTTGTATTCCCTATCTCAATGCTAAACATGAGTAGGTTTGTATTCACTATCTCAATGCTAAACATATGAGTAGGTTTGTATTTCCTATCTCATTGCTAAACATGAGTAGGTTTGTATTCCCTATTTCAATGCTAAACATGAGTAGGTTTGTATTCCCTATATCAATGCTAAACATGAACAGGTTTGTATTTCCTATCTCAATGCTAAACATGAGAAGGTTTGTATTCCCTATATGAATGCTAAACATGAGTATATTTGTATTCCCAATATCAATGCTAAACATGAGTAGGTTTGTATTTCCTATCTCAATGCTAAACATGAGTTGGTTTGTATTTCCTATATCAATGCTAAACATGAGTAGATTTGTATTCCCTATATCAATGCTAAACATGAGTAGGTTTGTATTCCCAATATCAATGCTAAGCATGAGTAGGTTTGTATTCCCTATCTCAATGCTAAGCACGAGTAGGTTTGTATTCCCTATCTCAATGCTAATCATGAGTAGGTTTGCATTGTCTATCTCAATGCTAAACATGAGTAGGTTTGTATTCACTATCTCAATGCTAAACATGAATAGGTTTGTATACCCTATCTCAATGCTAAACATGAGTAGGTTTGTATTCCCTATATCAATGCTTAACATGAGTAGGTTTGTATTCCCTATATCAATGCTAAACATGAGTAGGTTTGTATTCCCAATATCAATGCTAAACATGAGTATGTTTGTATTACCTATCTCAATGCTAAACATGAGTAGGTTTGTATTTCCTATATCAATGCCAAACATGAGTAGGTTTGTATTTCCTATCTCAATGCTAAACATGAGTTGGTTTGTATTTCCTATATCAATGCTAAACATGAGTAGGTTTGAGTTCCCTATATCAATGCTAAACATGAGTAGGTTTGTATTTCCTATCTCAATGCTAAACATGAGTAGGTTTGTATTCCGTATCTCAATGCTAAACATGAGTTGGTTTGTATTCCTATAGCAATGCTAAACATGAGTAGGTTTGTATTCCCTATCAATGCTAAGCACGAGTAGGTTTGTATTCCCTATCTCAATGCTAATCATGAGTAGGTTTGTATTGTCTATCTCAATGCTAAACATGAGTAGGTTTGTATTCCCTATCTCAATGCTAAACATGAGTATGGTTGTATTCCCTATCTCAATGCTAAACATGAGTAGGTTTGTATTCACTATCTCAATGCTAAACATATGAGTAGGTTTGTATTTCCTATCTCATTGCTAAACATGAGTAGGTTTGTATTCCCTATTTCAATGCTAAACATGAGTAGATTTGTATTCCCTATATCAATGCTAAACATGAATAGGTTTGTATTTCCTATCTCAATGCAAAACATGAGTAGGTTTGTATTGCCTATATCAATGCTAAACATGAGTAGGTTTGTATTTCCTATATCAATGCTAAACATGAGTATATTTGTATTCCCAATATCAATGCTAAACATGAGTAGGTTTGTATTCCCAATATCAATGCTAAGCATGAGTAGGTTTGTATTCCCAATATCAATGCTAAACATGAGTAGGTTTGTATTCCCTATATGAATGCTAAGCATGAGTAGGTTTGTATTCCCTATATCAATGCTAAGCATGAGTAGGTTTGTATTCCCAATATCAATGCTAAACATGAGTAGGTTTGTATTCCCTATATCAATGCTAAACATGAGTAGGTTTGTATTCCTATCTCAATGCTAAACATGAGTAGGTTTGTATTCCCTATATCAATGCTAAATATGAGTAGGTTTTTATTCCCTATATCAATGCTAACATGAGTAGGTTTGTATTCCCTATATCAATGCTAAACATGAGTAGGTTTGTATTTCCTATCTCAATGCTAAACATGAGTAGGTTTGTATTCCTTTGTTGGTGTTGTTTTATTCAATGCTAAACATGAGTAGTTTGTATTCCTATCTCAATGCTAAACATGAGTAGGTTTGTATTCCCTATATCAATGCTAAACATGAGTAGGTTTGTATTCCCTATATCAATGCTAAACATGAGTAGGTTTGTATTTCCTATATCAATGCTAAACATGAGTAGGTTTGTATTTCCTATCTCAATGCTAAACATGAGTAGGTTTGTATTTCCTATATCAATGCTAAACATGAGTAGGTTTGTATTCCCTATATCAATGCTAAACATGAGTAGGTTTGTATTCCCTATATCAATGCTAAACATGAGTAGGTTTGTATTCCCTATATCAATGCTAAACATGAGTAGGTTTGTATTCCTATCTCAATGCTAAACATGAGTAGGTTTGTATTCCCTATATCAATGCTAAACATGAGTAGGTTTGTATTCCCTATATCAATGCTAAACATGAGTAGGTTTGTATTCCCAATATCAATGCTAAACATGAGTAGGTTTGTATTTCCTATCTCAATGCTAAACATGAGTAGGTTTGTATTTCCTATATCAATGCCAAACATGAGTAGGTTTGTATTTCCTATCTCAATGCTAAACATGAGTTGGTTTGTATTTCCTATATCAATGCTAAACATGAGTAGGTTTGAGTTACCTATATCAATGCTAAACATGAGTAGGTTTGTATTTCCTATCTCAATGCTAAACATGAGTAGGTTTGTATTCCGTATCTCAATGCTAAACATGAGTTGGTTTGTATTTCCTATAGCAATGCTAAACATGAGTAGGTTTGTATTCCCTATATCAATGCTAAGCACGAGTAGGTTTGTATTCCCTATCTCAATGCTAATCATGAGTAGGTTTGTATTGTCTATCTCAATGCTAAACATGAGTAGGTTTGTATTCCCTATCTCAATGCTAAACATGAGTATGGTTGTATTCCCTATCTCAATGCTAAACATGAGTAGGTTTGTATTCACTATCTCAATGCTAAACATATGAGTAGGTTTGTATTTCCTATCTCATTGCTAAACATGAGTAGGTTTGTATTCCCTATTTCAATGCTAAACATGAGTAGGTTTGTATTCCCTATATCAATGCTAAACATGAATAGGTTTGTATTTCCTATCTCAATGCTAAACATGAGTAGGTTTGTATTCCCTATATCAATGCTAAACATGAGTAGGTTTGTATTCCCTATATCAATGCTAAACATGAGTAGGTTTGTATTTCCTATATCAATGCTAAACATGAGTATGTTTGTATTTCCTATCTCAATGCTAAACATGAGTAGGTTTGTATTTCCTATATCAATGCTAAACATGAGTAGGTTTGTATTTCCTATCTCAATGCTAAACATGAGTTGGTTTGTATTTCCTATATCAATGCTAAACATGAGTAGGTTTGAGTTCCCTATATCAATGCTAAACATGAGTAGGTTTGTATTTCCTATCTCAATGCTAAACATGAGTAGGTTTGTATTCCGTATCTCAATGCTAAACATGAGTTGGTTTGTATTTCCTATATCAATGCTAAACATGAGTAGGTTTGTATTCCCTATATCAATGCTAAGCACGAGTAGGTTTGTATTCCCTATCTCAATGCTAATCATGAGTAGGTTTGTATTGTCTATCTCAATGCTAAACATGAGTAGGTTTGTATTCCCTATCTCAATGCTAAACATGAGTATGGTTGTATTCCCTATCTCAATGCTAAACATGAGTAGGTTTGTATTCACTATCTCAATGCTAAACATATGAGTAGGTTTGTATTTCCTATCTCATTGCTAAACATGAGTAGGTTTGTATTCCCTATTTCAATGCTAAACATGAGTAGATTTGTATTCCCTATATCAATGCTAAACATGAATAGGTTTGTATTTCCTATCTCAATGCTAAACATGAGTAGGTTTGTATTCCCTATATGAATGCTAAACATGAGTAGGTTTGTATTTCCTATCTCAATGCAAAACATGAGTAGGTTTGTATTGCCTATATCAATGCTAAACATGAGTAGGTTTGTATTTCCTATATCAATGCTAAACATGAGTATATTTGTATTCCCAATATCAATGCTAAACATGAGTAGGTTTGTATTCCCAATATCAATGCTAAACATGAGTAGGTTTGTATTCCCTATATCAATGCTAAACATGAGTAGGTTTGTATTCCCTATATCAATGCTAAACATGAGTAGGTTGTATTCCTATATAATCTTGAGTAGGTTTATTTCCTATATCAATGCTAAACATGAGTAGGTTTGTATTTCCTATATCAATGCTAAACATGAGTAGGTTTGTATTCCCTATCTCAATGCTAAACATGAGTAGGTTTGTATTTCCTATATCAATGCTAAACATGAGTAGGTTTGTATTCCCTATATCAATGCTAAACATGAGTATGTTTGTATTTCCTATATCAATGCTAAACATGAGTAGGTTTGTATTTCCTATCTCAATGCTAAACATGAGTAGGTTTGTATTCCTATATCAATGCTAAATTGAGTAGGTTTGTATTCCTATATCAATGCTAAACATGAGTAGGTTTGTATTCCCTATATCAATGCTAAACATTGAGTAGGTTTGTATTCCCTATATCAATGCTAAACATGAGTAGGTTTGTATTCCCTATCTCAATGCTAAATTGAGTAGGTTTGTATTTCCTATCTCAATGCTAAACATGAGTAGGTTTGTATTTCCTATATCAATGCTAAACATGAGTAGGTTTGTATTTCCTATATCAATGCTAAACATGAGTAGGTTTGTATTTCCTATCTCAATGCTAAACATGAGTAGGTTTGTATTTCCTATATCAATGCTAAACATGAGTAGGTTTGTATTTCCTATATCAATGCTAAACATGAGTAGGTTTGTATTCCCTATATCAATGCTAAACATGAGTAGGTTTGTATTTCCTATATCAATGCTAAACATGAGTAGGTTTGTATTTCCTATCTCAATGCTAAACATGAGTAGGTTTGTATTTCCTATCTCAATGCTAAACATGAGTAGGTTTGTATTTTCTATCTCAATGCTAAACATGAGTAGGTTTGTATTCCCTATATCAATGCTAAACATGAGTAGGTTTGTATTCCCTATATCAATGCTAAACATGAGTAGGTTTGTATTCCCTATATCAATGCTAAACATGAGTAGGTTTGTATTCCCTATCTCAATGCTAAACATGAGTAGGTTTGTATTCCCTATCTCAATGCTAAACATGAGTAGGTTTGTATTTCTTATATCAATGCTAAACATGAGTAGGTTTGTATTCCCTATATCAATGCTAAACATTGAGTAGGTTTGTATTTCCTATATCAATGCTAAACATTGAGTAGGTTTGTATTTCCTATCTCAATGCTAAACATTGAGTATGTTTGTATTTCCTATCTCAATGCTAAACACATGAGTAGGTTTGTATTTCCTATATCAATGATAAACATATGAGTAGCTTTGTAGTTCCTATCTCAATGCTAAACATATGAGTAGGTTTGTATTTCCTATATCAATGCTAAACATGAGTAGGTTTGTATTTGCTATATCAATGCTAAACATATGAGTAGGTTTGTATTTCCTATATCAATGCTAAACATGAGTAGGTTTGTATTTCCTATATCAATGCTAAACATGAGTAGGTTTGTATTTCCTATCTCAATGCTAAACATGAGTAGGTTTGTATTCCGTATATCAATGCTAAACATGAGTAGGTTTGTGTTCCTATATCAATGCTAAACATGAGTAGGTTTGTATTCCCTATATCAATGCTAAACATGAGTAGGTTTGTATTCCCTATATCAATGCTAAACATGAGTAGGTTTGTATTCCCTATATCAATGCTAAACATGAGTATGTTTGTATTCCCTATCTCAATGCTAAACATGAGTAGGTTTGTATTACCTATCTCAATGCTAAACATGAGTAGGTTTGTATTCCCTATATCAATACTAATCATGAGTAGGTTTGTATTCCCTATCACAATGCTAAGCATGAGTTGGTTTGTATTCCCTATTTGTGGTGGTTTGTATTCCTATTTCAATGCTAAACATATGAGTAGGTTTGTATTTCGTATATCAATGCTAAACATGAGTAGGTTTGTATTCCTTATATCAATGCTAAACATGAGTATGTTTGTATTCCTTATATCAATGCTAAACATGAGTAGGTTTGTATTCGCTATATCAATGCTAAACATGAGTAGGTTTGTATTCCCTATATCAATGCTAAACATGAGTAGGTTTGTATTTCCTATATCAATGCTAAACATGAGTATGTTTGTAGTTCCTATCTCAATGCTAAACATGAGTAGGTTTGTATTTCCTATATGAATGCTAAACATGAGTAGGTTTGTATTCCTATATCAATGCTAAACATGAGTAGGTTTGTATTTCCTATCTCAATGCTAAACATGAGTAGGTTTGTATTCCTATCTCAATGCTAAACATGAGTAGGTTTGTATTCCTATCTCAATGCTAAACATGAGTAGGTTTGTATTTCCTATATCAATGCTAAACATGAGTAGGTTTGTATTTCCTATATCAATGCTAAACATGAGTATGTTTGTATTCCCTATATCAATGCTAAACATGAGTAGGTTTGTATTTCCTATCTCAATGCTAAACATATGAGTATGTTTGTATTTCCTATCTCAATGCTAAACATATGAGTAGGTTTTAATTTCCTATATCAATGCTAAACATGAGTATGTTTGTATTTCCTATATCAATGCTAAACATGAGTATGTTTGTATTTCCTATATCAATGCTAAACATGAGTATGTTTGTATTCCCTATATCAATGCTAAACATGAGTAGGTTTGTATTTCCTATCTCAATGCTAAACATATGAGTATGTTTGTATTTCCTATCTCAATGCTAAACATATGAGTAGGTTTGAATTTCCTATATCAATGCTAAACATGAGTATGTTTGTATTTCCTATATCAATGCTAAACATGAGTAGGTGTGTATTCCCTATCTCAATGCTAAACATGAGTATGTTTGTATTTCCTATATCAATGCTAAACATGAGTAGGTTTGTATTCACTATATCAATGCTAAACATGAGTAGGTTTGTATTTCCTATCTCAAAGCTAAACATGAGTAGGTTTGTATTCCCTATATCAATGCTAAACATGAGTAGGTTTGTATTTCCTATCTCAATGCTAAACATGAGTATGTTTGTATTTCCTATATCAATGCTAAACATGAGTAGGTTTGTATTTCCTATCTCGAGGCTAAGCATATGAGTAGGTTTGTATTTCCTCTCTCAATGCTAAACATGAGTAGGTTTGTATTTCCTATCTCGAGGCTAAACATATGAGTAGGTTTGAATTTCCTATCTCAATGCTAAACATGAGTAGTTTTGTATTTCCTATCTCGAGGCTAAACATGAGTAGGTTTGTATTCCCTATATGAATGCTAAACATGAGTAGGTTTGTATTTCCTATCTCAATGCTAGACATATGAGTAGGTTTGTATTCCCTATCTCAATGCTAAACATGAGTATGTTTGTATTTCCTATATCAATGCTAAACATGAGTAGGTTTGTATTCCCTATATCAATGCTAAACATGACTAGGTTTGTATTCCCTATATCAATGCTAAACATGAGTAGGTTTGTATTCCCTATCTCAATGCTAAACATGAGTAGGTTTGTATTCCCTATATCAATGCTAAACATATGAGTAGGTTTTTATTCC
>JABXNX010000208.1:26101-43650 GCA_014843695.1 Archivesica marissinica | reverse complement strand
ACAGAACATAATGGTGTATGCACAGAACATAATGGTGTATGCACAGAACATAAATACGTATGCACAGAACATACTGATGTATGCACAGAACATACTGATGTATGCACAGAACATACTGATTTATGCACAGAACATAATTGCGTATGCACAGAACATACTGATGTATGCACAGAACATAATTACGTATGCACAGAACATACTGACGTTTTCACAGAACAAACTGACGTATTCACAGAACATACTGATGTATGCACAGAACATACTGACGTATTCACAGAACATACTGACGTATGCACAGAACATACTGACGTATTCACAGAACATAATGGCGTATGCACAGAACATACTGACGTATGCACAGAACATACTGACGTATTCACAGAACATACTGACGTATGCACAGAACATAATTACGTATGCACAGAACATACTGACGTATTCACAGAACATACTGACGTATGCACAGAACATACTGACGTATTCACAGAACATAATGACGTATGCACAGAACATACTGACGTATGCACAGAACATACTGACGTATTCACAGAACATACTGACGTATTCACAGAACATACTGACGTATGCACAGAACATACTGACGTATGCACAGAACATACTGACGTATGCACAGAACATACTGACGTATTCACAGAACATACTGACGTATGCACAGAACATACTGACGTATGCACAGAACATACTGACGTATTCACAGAACATACTGACGTATTCACAGAACATAATTACGTATGCACAGAACATACTGACGTATGCACAGAACATACTGACGTATGCACAGAACATACTGACGTATTCACAGAACATACTGACGTATGCACAGAACATACTAACGTATGCACAGAACATACTGACGTATTCACAGAACATACTGACGTATTCACAGAACATAATTACGTATGCACAGAACATACTGACGTATGCACAGAACATACTGACGTATGCACAGAACATAATTACTAATCACAGAACATAATTACGTATGCACAGAACATACTGACGTATGTACAGAACATACTGACGTGTTCACAGAACATAATGGCGTATGCACAGAACATACTGACGTATGCACAGAACATACTGACGTATTCACAGAACATACTGACGTATTCACAGAACATACTGATGTATGCTCAGAACATACTGACGTATTCACAGAACATACTGACGTATGCACAGAACATACTGACGTATGCACAGAACATACTGACGTATTCACAGAACATACTGATGTATGCACAGAACATACTGACGTATGCACAGAACAGAGGTATTCACAGAACATAATTACGTATGCACAGAACATACTGACGTATGCACAGAAGATACTGACGTATGCACAGAACATACTGACGTATTCACAGAACATACTGATGTATGCACAGAACATACTGACGTATGCACAGAACATACTGACGTATTCACAGAACATACTGATGTATGCATAGAACATACTGACGTATGCACAGAACATACTGACGTATTCACTGAACATACTGACGTATGCACAGAATATACTGATGTATGCACAGAACACAATGAATTATGCACAGAAAATACTGATGTATGCAGAGAACATACTGATGTATGCATAGAACATAATGATGTATGCACAGAACACAATGATGTATACACAGAACATAAAGATGTATGCACAGAGCAAAATGAAATATGCATAGAACATACTGACGAATGCACAGAACATACTGACGTATGCACAGAACATACTGATGTATGCACAGAACACAATGACGTATACACAGAACACAATGAAGTATGCACAGAACATACTGATGTATGCACAGAACACAAAGACGTATGCACAGAACACAATGAAGTATGCACATAACATACTGATATATGCACAGAACACAATGAAGTATGCACAGAACATACTGATGTATGCACAGAACACAATGACGTATGCACAGAACATAAATATGTATGCACAGAACATACTGATGTATGCACAGAACAGAATGAAGTATGCACAGAACATAATGATGTATGCACAGAACATACTGATGTATGCACAGAACATAACTGTTGTATGCATAGAACATAATGATATATTAGAGCATACTGAGTGCACGAACATACTGATGTATGCACAGAACATAAATATTATTCCTAACACGACGAATGCACGAACATACTAGTTGCACATAAGATGTGAGTATCACGACAATGAGTTCACAGAACATACTGAGTATACACAAACATACTGATGTATGCATAGAACATAATGATGTATGCAAGAACATAATGATGTATGCATAGAACATAATGGTGTATGCACAGAACATACTGATGTATGCACATAACATACTGATGTATGCACATAACATAACATGTATGCACATAACATAATGGTGCATGCACAGAACATACTGATGTATGCATAGAACATACTAATGTATGCACAGAACATAATGGTGCATGCACAGAACATAATGATGTATGCACAGAACATAATAATGTATGCACAGAACATAATGGTGCATGCACAGAACATAATGATGTATGCAGAGAACATAATGATGTATGCAGAGAACATACTGATGTATGCACAGAACATACTAATGTATGCACAGAACATAATGATGCATGCACAGAACATAATGATGTATGCAGAGAACATACTGATGTACGCACAGAACATACTAATGTATGCACGGAACATAATGGTGCATGCACAGAACATAATGATGTATGCAGAGAACATACTGACGTATGCACAGAACATAATGATGTAGGCACAGAACATAATGGTGTATGCACAGAACATAATGGTGTATGCACAGAACATACTGATGTATGCACATAACATACTGATGTATGCACATAACATAATGATGTATGCACAGAACATAATGGAGTATGCACAGAACAGAACATAATGATGTATGCACAGAACATACTGACGTATGCAAGGAACATAATGGTGTATGTACAGAACATAATTACGTATGCACAGAAAATAATGACGTATGCACAGAACATAATGGCGTATGTACAGAACATAATGGTGTATGCACAGAACATAATTGCGTATGCACAGAACATACTGATGTATGCACAGAACATAATTACGTATGCACAGAACATAATGACGTATGCACAGAACATAATGACGTATGCACAGAACATAATTGCGTATGCACAGGACATACTGATGTATGCACAGAACATAATTGCTTATGCACAGAACATACTGACGTATGCACAGAACATAATTACGTATGCACAGAACATAATGACGTATGCACAGAACATAATGACGTATGCACAGAACATAGTGATGTATGCACAGAACATAATGATGTATGCACAGAACATAATGATGTATGCACAGAACATAATGATATATGCACAGAACATACTGATGTATGCACAGAACATACTGATGTATGCACAGAACATAATCTATGCACAAACAACTGACGTATGCACAGAACATAATTGCGTATGCACATAACATACTGATGTATGCACAGAACATAATTACGTATGCACAGAACATACTGACGTATGCACAGAACATACTGACGTATGCACAGAACATACTGACGTATGCACAGAACATACTGACGTATGCACAGAACATAATGACGTATGCACAGAACATACTGACGTATGCACAGAACATACTGACGTATGCACAGAACATACTGACGTATGCACAGAACATACTGACGTATGCACAGAACATACTGATGTATGCACAGAACATACTGATGTATGCACAGAACATAAATATTTATGCACATAACACAGTGACGTATGCACAGAACATACTGATGTATGCACAGAACATACTGATGTATGCACAGAACATACTGACGTATGCACAGAACATACTGATGTATGCACAGAACATACTGACGTATGCACAGAACATACTGACGTATGCACAGAACATAATGACGTATGCACAGAACATAATGATGTATGCACAGAACATACTGACGTATTCACAGAACATACTGACGTATGCACAGAACATACTGACGTATGCACAGAACATACTGACGTATGCACAGAACATACTGACGTATGCACAGAACATACTGACGTATGCACAGAACATAATGGCGTATGCACAGAACATACTGACGTATGCACAGAACATACTAACGTATGCACAGAACATAATGACGTATGCACAGAACATACTGAGTATGCACAGAACATAATGATGTATGCACAGAACATACTGATTTAGCACAGAACATACTAACGTATGCACAGAACATAATGATGCATGCACAGAACATAATGACGTATGCACAGAACATACTGAGTATGCACAGAACATACTATGTATGCACGAACATAATGGATGCACAGAACATACTGATGTATGCACAGAACATACTGACGTATGCACAGAACATACTGAGTAGCACAGAACATATGGTATCAAACATATGAGTATGCACAGAACATACTGACGTATGCAGAACAAGGTATACAGAACATAATTACGTATGCACAGAACATACTGACGTATGCACAGAACATACTGACGTATGCACAGAACATACTGATGTATGCACAGAACATACTTGCGTATGCACAGAACATACTGATGTATGCACAGAACATAATTACGTATGCACAGAACATACTGACGTATGCACAGAACATAATGACGTATGCACAGAACATACTGACGTATGCACAGAACATACTGATGTATGCACAGAACATAATTACGTATGCACAGAACATACTGACGTATGCACAGAACATAATTACGTATGCACAGAACATAATGACGTATGCACAGAACATAATGACGTATGCACAGAACATACTGGTGTATGCACAGAACATAATGGGTATGCACAAACATATGATGTATGCACAGAACATAAATACGTATGCACAGAACATACTGATGTATGCACAGAACATAATGACGTATGCACAGAACATAATTGCGTATGCACAGAACATACTGATGTATGCACGAACATAATTCGTATGCACAAACATACTGAGTATCACAGAACATAATGCGTATGCACAGAACATACTGACGTATGCACAGAACATACTGACGTATGCACAGAACATACTGACGTATGCACAGAACATACTGACGTATTCACAGAACATACTGACGTATGCACAGAACATACTGACGTATGCACAGAACATACTGACGTATTCACAGAACATACTGATGTGTGCAGAGAACATACTGACGTATGCACAGAACAGAGGTATTCACAGAACATAATTACGTATGCACAGAACATACTGACGTATGCACAGAAGATACTGACGTATGCACAGAACATACTGACGTATTCACAGAACATACTGATGTATGCACAGAACATACTGACGTATGCACAGAACATACTGACGTATTCACAGAACATACTGATGTATGCATAGAACATACTGACGTATGCACAGAACATACTGACGTATTCACTGAACATACTGACGTATGCACAGAATATACTGATGTATGCACAGAACACAATGAATTATGCACAGAAAATACTGATGTATGCAGAGAACATACTGATGTATGCATAGAACATAATGATGTATGCACAGAACACAATGATGTATACACAGAACATAAAGATGTATGCACAGAGCAAAATGAAATATGCATAGAACATACTGACGAATGCACAGAACATACTGACGTATGCACAGAACATACTGATGTATGCACAGAACACAATGACGTATACACAGAACACAATGAAGTATGCACAGAACATACTGATGTATGCACAGAACACAAAGACGTATGCACAGAACACAATGAAGTATGCACATAACATACTGATATATGCACAGAACACAATGAAGTATGCACAGAACATACTGATGTATGCACAGAACACAATGACGTATGCACAGAACATAAATATGTATGCACAGAACATACTGATGTATGCACAGAACAGAATGAAGTATGCACAGAACATAATGATGTATGCACAGAACATACTGATGTATGCACAGAACATACTGTTGTATGCATATAACATAATGATATATGTACAGAACATACTGATGTATGCACAGAACATACTGATGTATGCACAGAACATAAATATTTATGCACATAACACAGTGACGAATGCACAGAACATACTGATGTATGCACATAAGATAGTGATGTATGCACAGAACACAATGAAGTATGCACAGAACATACTGATGTATACACAGAACATACTGATGTATGCATAGAACATAATGATGTATGCATAGAACATAATGATGTATGCATAGAACATAATGGTGTATGCACAGAACATACTGATGTATGCACATAACATACTGATGTATGCACATAACATAACGATGTATGCACATAACATAATGGTGCATGCACAGAACATACTGATGTATGCATAGAACATACTAATGTATGCACAGAACATAATGGTGCATGCACAGAACATACTAATGTATGCACAGAACATAATAATGTATGCACAGAACATAATGGTGCATGCACAGAACATAATGATGTATGCAGAGAACATAATGATGTATGCAGAGAACATACTGATTTACGCACAGAACATACTAATGTATGCACGGAACATAATGGTGCATGCACAGAACATAATGATGTATGCAGAGAACATACTGATGTACGCACAGAACATACTAATGTATGCACGGAACATAATGGTGCATGCACAGAACATAATGATGTATGCAGAGAACATACTGACGTATGCACAGAACATAATGATGTAGGCACAGAACATAATGGTGTATGCACAGAACATAATGGTGTATGCACAGAACATACTGATGTATGCACATAACATACTGATGTATGCACATAACATAATGATGTATGCACAGAACATAATGGAGTATGCACAGAACAGAACATAATGATGTATGCACAGAACATACTGACGTATGCAAGGAACATAATGGTGTATGTACAGAACATAATTACGTATGCACAGAAAATAATGACGTATGCACAGAACATAATGGCGTATGTACAGAACATAATGGTGTATGCACAGAACATAATTGCGTATGCACAGAACATACTGATGTATGCACAGAACATAATTACGTATGCACAGAACATAATGACGTATGCACAGAACATAATGACGTATGCACAGAACATAATTGCGTATGCACAGGACATACTGATGTATGCACAGAACATAATTGCTTATGCACAGAACATACTGATGTATGCACAGAACATAATTACGTGTGCACAGAACATAATGACGTATGCACAGAACATAATGACGTATGCACAGAACATAGTGGTGTATGCACAGAACATAATGGTGTATGCACATAACATAATGATGTATGCACAGAACATAAATACGTATGCACAGAACATACTGATGTATGCACAGAACATAATGACGTATGCACAGAACATAATTGCGTATGCACAGAACATACTGATGTATGCACTGAACATAATTGCGTATGCACATAACATACTGATGTATGCACAGAACATAATTGCGTATGCACAGAACATACTGACGTATGCACAGAACATACTGACGTATGCACAGAACATACTGACGTATGCACAGAACATACTGACGTATGCACAGAACATACTGACGTATTCACAGAACATACTGATGTATGCACAGAACATACTAACGTATGCACAGAACATACTGACGTATGCACAGAACATACTGACGTATTCACAGAACATAATTACGTATGCACAGAACATACTGACGTATGCACAGAACATACTGATGTATGCACAGAACATAATTGCTTATGCACAGAACATAATTACGTATGCACAGAACATACTGACGTATGCACAGAACATACTGACGTATTCACAGAACATAATGGCGTATGCACAGAACATACTGACGTATGCACAGAACATACTGACGTATTCACAGAACATACTGACGTATTCACAGAACATACTGACGTATGCACAGAACATACTGACGTATTCACAGAACATACTGACGTATGCACAGAACATACTGACGTATGCACAGAACATACTGACGTATTCACAGAACATACTGACGTATGCACAGAACATACTGACGTATGCACAGAACAGACGTATTCACAGAACATAATTACGTATGCACAGAACATACTGACGTATGCACAGAACATACTGACGTATGCACAGAACATACTGACGTATTCACAGAACATACTGACGTATGCACAGAACATACTGACGTATGCACAGAACATACTGACGTATTCACAGAACATACTGACGTATGCACAGAACATACTGACGTATGCACAGAACATACTGACGTATTCACAGAACATACTGACGTATGCACAGAACATACTGATGTATGCACAGAACACAATGAATTATGCACAGAAAATACTGATGTATGCAGAGAACATACTGATGTATGCATAGAACATAATGATGTATGCACAGAACACAATGATGTATACACAGAACATAAAGATGTATGCACAGAGCAAAATGAAATATGCATAGAACATACTGACGAATGCACAGAACATACTGACGTATGCACAGAACATACTGATGTATGCACAGAACACAATGACGTATACACAGAACACAATGAAGTATGCACAGAACATACTGATGTATGCACAGAACACAAAGACGTATGCACAGAACACAATGAAGTATGCACAGAACATACTGATATATGCACAGAACACAATGAAGTATGCACAGAACATACTGATGTATGCACAGAACACAATGACGTATGCACAGAACATAAATATGTATGCACAGAACATACTGATGTATGCACAGAACAGAATGACGTATGCACAGAACATAATGATGTATGCACAGAACATACTGATGTATGCACAGAACATACTGTGTATGCAAAACATAATGATTATGACAGAACATACTGATGTATGCACAGAACATACTGATGTATGCACAGAACATAAATTATGCACAAACACATGACGATGCACAGAACATACTGATGTATGCACAAAATAGATGTATGCACAGAACACAATGAAGTATGCACAGAACATACTGATGTATGCACAGAACATACTGATGTATGCACAGAACATAATGATGTATGCACAGAACATAATGATGTATGCACAGAACATAATGATGTATGCACAGAACATACTGATGTATGCACAGAACATATGAGTATGCACAAACATATGATGTATGCACAGAACATAATGATGTATGCACAGAACATACTGATGTATGCACAGAACATACTGATGTATGCACAGAACATAATGTGTATGCACAGAACATACTGATGTATGCACAGAACATAATGATGTATGCACAGAACATAATGGCGTATGCACAGAACATAATGATGTATGCACAGAACATACTGACGTATGCACAGAACATACTGGTATGCACAGAACAAATACACAAACAATACTAAGTATGCACAGAACATACTGACGTATGCACAGAACATAATGAGTATGCACAGAACATAATGATGTATGCACAGAACATACTGATGTATGCACAGAACATACGTATGCACAAACATACTGAGTATGCACAGAACATACTGATGTATGCACAGAACATAAATATGCACAAACAATACGATACAAACATACTGAGTATGCACAAAATATGAGTATGCACAGAACAAATGAAGTATGCACAGAACATACTGATGTATCACAGAACATACTGATGTATGCACAGAACATAATGAGTATGCACAGAACATAATGATGTATGCACAGAACATAATGACGTATGCACAGAACATACTGATGTATGCACATAACATACTGATGTATGCACAGAACATAATGATGTATGCACAAACATATGTATCACAGAACATACTGAGTATACACAGAACATACTAGTATGCACAGAACATATAATGTATGCACAGAACATAATGGTGCATGCACAGAACATAATGATGTATGCAGAGAACATAATGATGTATGCAGAGAACATACTGATTTACGCACAGAACATACTAATGTATGCACGGAACATAATGGTGCATGCACAGAACATAATGATGTATGCAGAGAACATACTGATGTACGCACAGAACATACTAATGTATGCACGGAACATAATGGTGCATGCACAGAACATAATGATGTATGCACAGAACATACTGATGTATGCACAGAACATAATGATGTATGCACAGAACATAATGATGTATGCACAGAACATAATGGTGTATGCACAGAACATAATGATGTATGCACAGAACATACTGATGTATGCACATAACATAATGATGTATGCACAGAACATAATGAAGTATGCACAGACAACATAATGATGTATGCACAGAACATACTGACGTATGCAAGGAACATAATGGTGTATGTACAGAACATAATTACGTATGCACAGAAAATAATGACGTATGCACAGAACATAATGGCGTATGTACAGAACATAATGGTGTATGCACAGAACATAATTGCGTATGCACAGAACATACTGATGTATGCACAGAACATAATTACGTATGCACAGAACATAATGACGTATGCACAGAACATAATGACGTATGCACAGAACATAATTGCGTATGCACAGGACATACTGATGTATGCACAGAACATAATTGCTTATGCACAGAACATACTGATGTATGCACAGAACATAATTACGTGTGCACAGAACATAATGACGTATGCACAGAACATAATGACGTATGCACAGAACATAGTGGTGTATGCACAGAACATAATGGTGTATGCACATAACATAATGATGTATGCACAGAACATAAATACGTATGCACAGAACATACTGATGTATGCACAGAACATAATGACGTATGCACAGAACATAATTGCGTATGCACAGAACATACTGATGTATGCACTGAACATAATTGCGTATGCACATAACATACTGATGTATGCACAGAACATAATTGCGTATGCACAGAACATACTGACGTATGCACAGAACATACTGACGTATGCACAGAACATACTGACGTATGTACAGAACATACTGACGTATGCACAGAACATATTGACGTGTTCACAGAACATACTGACGTATGCACAGAACATACTGACGTATTCACAGAACATACTGATGTGTGCAGAGAACATACTGACGTATGCACAGAACAGAGGTATTCACAGAACATAATTACGTATGCACAGAACATACTGACGTATGCACAGAAGATACTGACGTATGCACAGAACATACTGACGTATTCACAGAACATACTGATGTATGCACAGAACATACTGACGTATGCACAGAACATACTGACGTATTCACAGAACATACTGATGTATGCATAGAACATACTGACGTATGCACAGAACATACTGACGTATTCACTGAACATACTGACGTATGCACAGAATATACTGATGTATGCACAGAACACAATGAATTATGCACAGAAAATACTGATGTATGCAGAGAACATACTGATGTATGCATAGAACATAATGATGTATGCACAGAACACAATGATGTATACACAGAACATAAAGATGTATGCACAGAGCAAAATGAAATATGCATAGAACATACTGACGAATGCACAGAACATACTGACGTATGCACAGAACATACTGATGTATGCACAGAACACAATGACGTATACACAGAACACAATGAAGTATGCACAGAACATACTGATGTATGCACAGAACACAAAGACGTATGCACAGAACACAATGAAGTATGCACATAACATACTGATATATGCACAGAACACAATGAAGTATGCACAGAACATACTGATGTATGCACAGAACACAATGACGTATGCACAGAACATAAATATGTATGCACAGAACATACTGATGTATGCACAGAACAGAATGAAGTATGCACAGAACATAATGATGTATGCACAGAACATACTGATGTATGCACAGAACATACTGTTGTATGCATATAACATAATGATATATGTACAGAACATACTGATGTATGCACAGAACATACTGATGTATGCACAGAACATAAATATTTATGCACATAACACAGTGACGAATGCACAGAACATACTGATGTATGCACATAAGATAGTGATGTATGCACAGAACACAATGAAGTATGCACAGAACATACTGATGTATACACAGAACATACTGATGTATGCATAGAACATAATGATGTATGCATAGAACATAATGATGTATGCATAGAACATAATGGTGTATGCACAGAACATACTGATGTATGCACATAACATACTGATGTATGCACATAACATAACGATGTATGCACATAACATAATGGTGCATGCACAGAACATACTGATGTATGCATAGAACATACTAATGTATGCACAGAACATAATGGTGCATGCACAGAACATACTAATGTATGCACAGAACATAATAATGTATGCACAGAACATAATGGTGCATGCACAGAACATAATGATGTATGCAGAGAACATAATGATGTATGCAGAGAACATACTGATTTACGCACAGAACATACTAATGTATGCACGGAACATAATGGTGCATGCACAGAACATAATGATGTATGCAGAGAACATACTGATGTACGCACAGAACATACTAATGTATGCACGGAACATAATGGTGCATGCACAGAACATAATGATGTATGCAGAGAACATACTGACGTATGCACAGAACATAATGATGTAGGCACAGAACATAATGGTGTATGCACAGAACATAATGGTGTATGCACAGAACATACTGATGTATGCACATAACATACTGATGTATGCACATAACATAATGATGTATGCACAGAACATAATGGAGTATGCACAGAACAGAACATAATGATGTATGCACAGAACATACTGACGTATGCAAGGAACATAATGGTGTATGTACAGAACATAATTACGTATGCACAGAAAATAATGACGTATGCACAGAACATAATGGCGTATGTACAGAACATAATGGTGTATGCACAGAACATAATTGCGTATGCACAGAACATACTGATGTATGCACAGAACATAATTACGTATGCACAGAACATAATGACGTATGCACAGAACATAATGACGTATGCACAGAACATAATTGCGTATGCACAGGACATACTGATGTATGCACAGAACATAATTGCTTATGCACAGAACATACTGATGTATGCACAGAACATAATTACGTGTGCACAGAACATAATGACGTATGCACAGAACATAATGACGTATGCACAGAACATAGTGGTGTATGCACAGAACATAATGGTGTATGCACATAACATAATGATGTATGCACAGAACATAAATACGTATGCACAGAACATACTGATGTATGCACAGAACATAATGACGTATGCACAGAACATAATTGCGTATGCACAGAACATACTGATGTATGCACTGAACATAATTGCGTATGCACATAACATACTGATGTATGCACAGAACATAATTGCGTATGCACAGAACATACTGACGTATGCACAGAACATACTGACGTATGCACAGAACATACTGACGTATGCACAGAACATACTGACGTATGCACAGAACATACTGACGTATTCACAGAACATACTGGTGTATGCACAGAACATACTAACGTATGCACAGAACATACTGACGTATGCACAGAACATACTGACGTATTCACAGAACATAATTACGTATGCACAGAACATACTGACGTATGCACAGAACATACTGATGTATGCACAGAACATAATTGCTTATGCACAGAACATCATTACGTATGCACAGAACATACTGACGTATGTACAGAACATACTGACGTGTTCACAGAACATAATGGCGTATGCACAGAACATACTGACGTATGCACAGAACATACTGACGTATTCACAGAACATACTGACGTATTCACAGAACATACTGATGTATGCTCAGAACATACTGACGTATTCACAGAACATACTGACGTATGCACAGAACATACTGACGTATGCACAGAACATACTGACGTATTCACAGAACATACTGATGTGTGCAGAGAACATACTGACGTATGCACAGAACAGAGGTATTCACAGAACATAATTACGTATGCACAGAACATACTGACGTATGCACAGAAGATACTGACGTATGCACAGAACATACTGACGTATTCACAGAACATACTGATGTATGCACAGAACATACTGACGTATGCACAGAACATACTGACGTATTCACAGAACATACTGATGTATGCATAGAACATACTGACGTATGCACAGAACATACTGACGTATTCACTGAACATACTGACGTATGCACAGAATATACTGATGTATGCACAGAACACAATGAATTATGCACAGAAAATACTGATGTATGCAGAGAACATACTGATGTATGCATAGAACATAATGATGTATGCACAGAACACAATGATGTATACACAGAACATAAAGATGTATGCACAGAGCAAAATGAAATATGCATAGAACATACTGACGAATGCACAGAACATACTGACGTATGCACAGAACATACTGATGTATGCACAGAACACAATGACGTATACACAGAACACAATGAAGTATGCACAGAACATACTGATGTATGCACAGAACACAAAGACGTATGCACAGAACACAATGAAGTATGCACATAACATACTGATATATGCACAGAACACAATGAAGTATGCACAGAACATACTGATGTATGCACAGAACACAATGACGTATGCACAGAACATAAATATGTATGCACAGAACATACTGATGTATGCACAGAACAGAATGAAGTATGCACAGAACATAATGATGTATGCACAGAACATACTGATGTATGCACAGAACATACTGTTGTATGCATATAACATAATGATATATGTACAGAACATACTGATGTATGCACAGAACATACTGATGTATGCACAGAACATAAATATTTATGCACATAACACAGTGACGAATGCACAGAACATACTGATGTATGCACATAAGATAGTGATGTATGCACAGAACACAATGAAGTATGCACAGAACATACTGATGTATACACAGAACATACTGGTGTATGCATAGAACATAATGATGTATGCATAGAACATAATGATGTATGCATAGAACATAATGGTGTATGCACAGAACATACTGATGTATGCACATAACATACTGATGTATGCACATAACATAACGATGTATGCACATAACATAATGGTGCATGCACAGAACATACTGATGTATGCATAGAACATACTAATGTATGCACAGAACATAATGGTGCATGCACAGAACATACTAATGTATGCACAGAAAATAATTACGTATGCACAGAACATAATGGCGTATGCACAGAACATACTGACGTATGCACAGAACATACTGACGTATTCACAGAACATACTGACGTATTCACAGAACATACTGACGTATGCTCAGAACATACTGACGTATTCACAGAACATACTGACGTATGCACAGAACATACTGACGTATGCACAGAAAATAATTACGTATGCACAGAACATACTGACGTTTTCACAGAACAAACTGACGTATTCGCAGAACATACTGATGTATGCACAGAACATACTGACGTATGCACAGAACATACTGACGTATGCACAGAACATAATGACGTATTCACAGAACATAATGGCGTATGGATCACAGAACATACTGACTAGCCAGACCATACTACGTATTCACAGAACATACTGACGTATGCACAGAACATACTGACGTATGCACAGAACATACTGACGTATTCACAGAACATACTGATGTATGCACAGAACATACTAACGTATGCACAGAACAGAGGTATTCATAGAACAAAATTACGTATGCACAGAACATACTGACGTATGCACAGAACATACTGACGTTTTCACAGAACAAACTGACGTATTCGCAGAACATACTGATGTATGCACAGAACATACTGACGTATTCACAGAACATACTGACGTATGCACAGAACATACTGACGTATTCACAGAACATAATGGCGTATGCAAGGAACATACTGATATATTCACAGAACATACTGACGTATTCACAGAACATACTGACGTATGCTCAGACCATACTGACGTATTCACAGAACATACTGACGTATGCACAGAACATACTGACGTATGCACAGAACATACTGACGTATGCACAGAACATACTGACGTATTCACAGAACATACTGATGTATGCACAGAACATACTAACGTATGCACAGAACAGAGGTATTACAGAACAAAATTACGTATGCACAGAACATACTGACGTATGCACAGAACATACTGACGTATGCACAGAACATACTGACGTATTCACAGAACATACTGATGTATGCACAGAACATACTAACGTATGCACAAACAACACAAACATACTGACGTATGCACAGAACATACTGACGTATTCACAGAACATAATTACGTATGCACAGAACATACTGACGTATGCACAGAACATACTGATGTATGCACAGAACATAATTGCTTATGCACAGAACATCATTACGTATGCACAGAACATACTGACGTATGTACAGAACATACTGACGTGTTCACAGAACATAATGGCGTATGCACAGAACATACTGACGTATGCACAGAACATACTGACGTATTCACAGAACATACTGACGTATTCACAGAACATACTGATGTATGCTCAGAACATACTGACGTATTCACAGAACATACTGACGTATGCACAGAACATACTGACGTATGCACAGAACATACTGACGTATTCACAGAACATACTGATGTGTGCAGAGAACATACTGACGTATGCACAGAACAGAGGTATTCACAGAACATAATTACGTATGCACAGAACATACTGACGTATGCACAGAAGATACTGACGTATGCACAGAACATACTGACGTATTCACAGAACATACTGATGTATGCACAGAACATACTGACGTATGCACAGAACATACTGACGTATTCACAGAACATACTGATGTATGCATAGAACATACTGACGTATGCACAGAACATACTGACGTATTCACTGAACATACTGACGTATGCACAGAATATACTGATGTATGCACAGAACACAATGAATTATGCACAGAAAATACTGATGTATGCAGAGAACATACTGATGTATGCTAGAACATAATGATGTATGCAAAACACAATGATATACACAGAACATAAGATCAGAGCAAAAAGAAATGCAGAACAAAATGAAGAATGACAGAGCAAAAAGAACAACACTGACGAATACACAGAACAATGACGTATGCACAGAACATACTGATGTATGCACAGAACACAAACTATACACAGAACACAATGAAGTATGCACAAACATACTGATGTATGCACAGAACACAAAGACGTATGCACAGAACAAAATAATTATGCACATAACATACTGATGTATGCACAGAACACAATGAAGTATGCACAGAACATAAATATGTATGCACAGAACATACTGATGTATGCACAGAACATAATAAAGTATGCACATAACATAATGATGCATGCACAGAACATACTAATGTATGCACAGAACATACTAATGTATGCACATAACATAATGATACATGCACAGAACATAATGATGTATGCACAGAACATAATGATGCATGCACAGAACATAA
>JABXNX010000208.1:0-25101 GCA_014843695.1 Archivesica marissinica | reverse complement strand
TTTTTTTAATAGAGGGGGGTGTCCTAGGATATAGGTACGAAAGAGAACTTTGGTGGCTTATGGATAACATTTCAAGTTCCTGTGCTATGATCACAGGCACCAGACACAAACATGGCCTATGGTCATATAGTAAGTAATATATAATATATTATATATTACTTACTATATGACAATAGGCCAAAAAAAAATGTTGTGTCTGGTGACTGTGCCTATGATCTTTAAACTTGTTATTGCCGAAGTATCAGTCACGATTATATTTGTCAGGCGCAGTCTAGAACAGTGAGTTAATCTGAAATGGTATATGCAAACTACGTACGCGAGATACACAAACGATTACCAATAAAGTGTTCTCCCAACAAGACCTGAAGGTGACCTCAAGCCTTATCCGGGTTACACATACACCCCTAGGTCCGACTGGGTACAGCTGACACGTTAATGTGTGGTTAAATGAATTTACTGTGAGGATACTGCAAACAGACAGTTTTATTCAAATTCTAAGGTAATAATCTGAATCTCCAACAGTTTTATTCAAATTCTAAAGTAATAATCTGAAACTCCAACCGTGGACAATGTTAGGTTTTGACAAGTTCCGAACGACATAACTTGACTGTTTCCTTCTGCAATCCTCTCTAGCACGGGCCCAAGTCTTAAAGATAGAGAAGCAGACCAAGCAAACCGAATAACTTGTTTCGCAATCGAGCTAAAATAAATTTGTATAAAGCAAACCGAAAGAGCTCACATGGCAAGTTCAGTAACAACAGATTATCTAACAGAATATGTTTGGGTTCAAATAAACCTAAAACTGGTTCACATGTATCTGCATGATTGAGTTTTGTCCGGGAAGTTTATTTTCAGTTTGTTAGTTGAGTAATATTTTCCACACAAAACGTGTGCGCAGGGATGTTATTATCCAATGGTCCTAAACAAGTGTGTGTGTGTGTGTGTGTGTGTGTGTGTGTGTGTGTGTGTGTGTGTGTTGTGTGTGTGTGTGTGTGTGTGTGTGTGTGTGTGTGTGTGTGTGTGTGTGTGTGTGTGTGTGTGTGTGTGTGTGTGTGTGTGTGTGTGTGTGTGTGTGTGTGTGTGTGTGTGTGTGTGTGTGTGTGTGTGTGTGTGTGTGTGTGTGTGTGTGTGTGTGTGTGTGTGTGTGTGTGTGTGTGTGTGTGTGTGTGTGTGTGTGTGTGTGTGTGTGTGTGTGTGTGTGTGTGTGTGTGTGTGTGTGTGTGTGTGTGTGTGTGTGTGTGTGTGTGTGTGTGTGTGTGTGTGTGTGTGTGTGTGTGTGTGTGTGTGTGTGTGTGTGTGTGTGTGTGTGTGTGTGTGTGTGTGTGTGTGTGTGTGTGTGTGTGTGTGTGTGGTGTGTGTGTGTATGTGTGTGTGTGTGTGTGTGGTGTGTGTGTGTGTGTGTGTGTGTGTGTGTGTGTGTGTGTGTGTGTGTGTGTGTGTTGTGTGTGTGTGTGTGTGTGTGTGGTGTGTGTGTGTGTGTGTGTGTGTGTGTGTTGTGTGTGTGTGTGTGTGTGTGTTGTGTGTGTGTGTGTGTGTGTTGTGTGTGTGTGTGTGTGTGTGTGTGTGTGTGTGTGTGTGTGTGTGTGTGTGGTGTGTGTGTGTGTGTGTGTGTGTGTGTGTGTGTGTGTGTGTGTGTGTGTGTGTGTGTGTGTGTGTGTGTGTGTGTGTGTGTGTGTGTGTGTGTGTGTGTGTGTGTGTGTGTGTGTGTGTGTGTGTGTGTGTGTGTGTGTGTGTGTGTGTGTGTGTGTGTGTGTGTGTGGTGTGTGTGTGTGTGTGTGTGTGTGTGTGTGTGTGTGTGTGTGTGTGTGTGTGTGTGTGTGTGTGTGTGTGCGCGTGGTGTGTGCGCGTGGTGTGTGTGTGTGTGTGTGTGTGTGGTGTGTGTGTGTGTGTGTGTGTGTGTGTGTGTGTGTGTGGTGTGTGTGTGTGTGTGTGTGTGTGTGTGTGTGTGTGTGTGTGTGTGTGTGTGTGTGTGTGTGTGTGTGTGTGTGTGTGTGTGTGTGTGTGTGTGTGTGTGTGTGTGTGTGTGTGTGTGTGTGTGTGTGTGTGTGTGTGTGTGTGTGTGTGTGTGTGTGTGTGTGTGTGTGTGTGTGTGGTGTGTGTGTGTGTGTGTGTGTGTGTGTGTGTGTGTGTGTGTGTGTGTGTGTGTGTGGTGTGTGTGTGTGTGTGTGTGTGTGTGTGTGTGTGTGTGTGTGTGTGTGTGTGTGTGTGTGTGTGTGTGTGTGTGTGTGTGTGTGTGTGTGTGTGTGTGTGTGTGTGTGTGTGTGTGTGTGTGTGTGTGTGTGGTGTGTGTGTGTGTGTGTGTGTGTGTGTGTGTGTGTGTGTGTGTGTGTGTGTGTGTGTGTGTGTGTGTGTGTGTGTGTGTGTGTGTGTGTGTGTGTGTGTGTGTGTGTGTGTGTGTGTGTGTGTGTGTGTGTGTGTGTGTGTGTGTGTGTGTGTGTGTGTGTGTGTGTGTGTGTGTGTGTGTGTGTGTGTGTGTGTGTGTGTGTGTGTGTGTGTGGTGTGTGGTGTGTGTGTGTGTGTGTGTGTGTGTGTGTGTGTGTGTGTGTGTGTGTGTGTGTGTGTGTGTGTGTGTGTGTGTGTGTGTGTGTGTGTGTGTGTGTGTGTGTGTGTGTGTGTGTGTGTGGTGTGTGTGTGTGTGTGTGTGTGTGTGTGTGTGTGTGTGTGTGTGTGTGTTTTAACTTTATTTATCCGTATATCGTCGCTACCGGTTGCCCAGATGAGCGACACCTCCTGAAGAGACTAGTCATTTTAGATGTTTGGAGGATAGTGCAATGATACAGACAGAGACCCATTCTAGCGTCTCCTCTCGTTCTTTTACATGCACAGTGTAAAGCACCGACACACGACAGGGCCGTCGCTGGAGCTATTTTGATGATACGCGCGGGCAAATATGGTTGTTTGTCTAGTGTGCGAGTATGCTAGGGGGTCCGGGCGCATGGCCCCCGGCGATTTTTGGAAATGAGGAAGCAATTCCCCGCATTTCAATGCATTTTGTAACATACAATTTCAGTACTTACGACAATCCGTATAAAGGTATAAATTAAGGCTAGATGTATAATATACATGATATATCGCCCTTATCAATTAAACAAGCACGTAAAATAGCACAAACTAAATTTCGAGATGCACCATATTTGCAATGGGCTCAATTAATCCACCACTCCACACACCACGGCGCCTATGTATCCGGTCTACCAGTTTTCGTCCCGATTTAGAAATATAAGTTCTCAAGAAATATGACCAGAATCGATATTTTGCTCAAATTCTCGCATTCCAGAAACCATCAATGTCCTTTGCAGCATTTGCAATTGATTTCAATCGGAATTAAAGAATATAAATGACGTTCATAAATGTTGAAAGGACGTTTTGTACCCAAATCTGTTTGTCCGTTGTGCATTTGTTGCCAGTATGCTTATGCGCTGCACAATGTCTCGATATATGGGTAGTTTCTGTGTTATATACATGTACATAATTAACACTTCTGACCACTTAATTAGTCGTTGCTAAATTTAATCCATTCACTACTAATGTAAATGGCATTGACTCCAATCGACAACTCTACGTTGATGAATGAAATTGTTCTGAAGAAATAAAACACGCAAGTCGGAAATGGCTAAAATAATGGCTACAAAAAGTAATGCAGGCCCTGCTGCATGCAAATTATAAGATTTGAAGCATCATAATAACGTCAACCAAGTTTGTTCACATGTATACTATCAATCAACAATAGGCCACTAAATTAAAGATACAGCTTTAAGCTACATCTTTCATGACATTAATAACCAGAAGTTGATCAAGCCTGGTGTGAAGCACCCTTGTCAAATGTAATCTTATGAGATCAATTGATCAATACTCTTGGTATATATGTCAAATTTAGGAAAAGCCGTATTCCTGTTCAGACCAACGAAGTTACACGGTATGCGAATGTCCCATTTTTATACTTGCAATGTTAATGGGCTCTTTTTTTTGCTGAACCAGCACGTATATACAGTCAATCGCTCATGGCGAGACACCTTACGTTGGTAGCCATGTTGTTATAGAAATGTTTTTGATTGAGTGGTTCAGTGATATTTACATACTTAAGTCATCATAGATTTTATCTATTTGTTTCAGCTTCATGCCAATTTAATGCAGGACATTATTTGAAATAATAGCAGACTTATTCAGCATGTCAGCGGACGATGAGCAGAGTATTGTTTCCAAATGTATTGATTCAAGGTGAGTGTCATACTTAATAATAGTCAACAATAATAATAATATACTTTATTATCAGTAAATCCTACTATTTTTAATGGAGTGTTTCATCTACGCAGTATTGGAAAGAGCACAACGCCTGGCCTTTTTAGCCACCCGTGCATCAACGTCACATTTACAAACGCCCTGCCCATCCTGAATAAACAGTGCGATTCCCACTTGTGGTCATGTGTACCAGACCCTTTTTTGTCTCACCCACTTTAGTCATATTTCCGACACCGCCGTCGACAATTAAAATATTGCATATAACTAAAATCCATCAAATAGAATGCTTTGATAACTTGCATACTGTTTTTAGTGGTTATCCCCCAAACAAGTCCCACTCAAAGAGTTATATCTTGGACTTGAAATTTGACAAAAACAATCTGAATTCAGAAATTATGTATGCTTCAAAACAAACCCAAACATTGTCATTTCTCAAATGTAATCAAAGTTATTGCTTTGAAACTTTGCATACACATCCAGGGACTAATTATCTACACCAACAGTAAGTCCCCACTCACAAGAGTGACATTGAAACTTTGCATACACATCCAAGGACTAATTATCTACACCAACAGTAAGTCCCCACTCACAAGAGTGACGTTGAAATTTTAAGCGTAACTTTGAATTTATACCTAAAATAGTAAATATTTCGGAAATTCTTTATGCGTCGAAGAATTCTCACTAACACAGTCAATCGCTCGTGGTGAGATACCCTTGAAGCATGTGCATATTACTATGTAAACCAGATAACCAGCCATGGTTCACCTGTAACACTTACACTTAAGTTATTACCCTTATGCTAATTATTATCCAATCGTAAAAGCAGTCTACGTTTGATCTCGGTTCAACTAAAATCCCAAATTACACCAACAAAGCATTGAGTTCAGAAGTTATCTTTAGCTGACTTGCAGAAGGTACATGCCTCTGCATGAAATATATAGCCAAGTGGCATGTGGAGTCTTCCAATAAACCATACTAAATTCTTGCCCATACCATAATACTATAAATTGTTGCATTTCCATTGTAAAGAAATAAAGTACGACTGAAAAAAGTGCAAGCAACAGTTTTATATGTTTGCATATAATGCTGGTAGGTTCTTAAAATATTGCTAATTGCTCATTTCAGGTGTTTGATTCTGCTTCAATCCAGTTTAGCACAATTGACGAATACCAACAACAGAAACATCGAGTGACACGTAGTTCGACAAAAGATAACAAGAACCACCTGAACCTCAACATTAGTGAATCCGCAAATTATGGATTTAATCGAAACACTAAATCGGTGGCATTTTCGTCTTATTATAAATGTACTGGCTGAAATTGTGGATTTTAGTGATACATCGGTTCTAGGAACTTTTTGTCAAGTGGAAGCTCTTACTGTTCCTATAACATCCACCTTCCTATAACATCCACCATCTTATTACTGTCACCTTCCTATAACATTCACCTTCCTATAACATCCACCTTTCTATAACTGTCACCTTCCTATAGCATCCACCTTCCTATAACATCCACCTTCCTATAACATCCACCTTCCTATAACATCCACCATCTTATTACTGTCACCTTCCTATAACATTCACCTTCCTATAACATCCACCTTTCTATAACTGTCACCTTCCTATAGCATCCACCCTCCTATAACATCCACCTTCCTATAACATCCACCATCTTATTACTGTCACCTTCCTATAACATTCACCTTCCTATAACATCCACATTTCTATAACTGTCAACTTCCTATAGCATCCACCTTCCTATAACATCCACCTTCCTATAACATCCACCTTCCTATAACATCCACCATCTTATTACTGTCACCTTCCTATAACATTCACCTTCCTATAACATCCACCTTTCTATAACTGTCACCTTCCTATAGCATCCACCCTCCTATAACATCCACCTTCCTATAACATCCACCATCTTATTACTGTCACCTTCCTATAACATTCACCTTCCTATAACATCCACATTTCTATAACTGTCACCTTCCTATAGCATCCACCTTCCTATAACATCCACCTTCCTATAACATCCACCTTCCTATAACATCCATCATCTTATTACTGTCACCTTCCTATAACATTCACCTTCCTATAACATCCACCTTCCTATAACATCCACCTTCCTATAACATCCACCATCCTATAACTGCTACCTTCCTATAACATTCATCTTCCTATAACATTCACCTTCCTATAACATTCACCTTCCTATAACATCCACCTTCCTATAACATCCACTTTCCTATAACATTCACCTTCCTATAACTGTCACCTTCCTATAACATCCACCTTCCTATAACATTCACTTTACTATAACATCCTCCTTCCTATAAAATACACCTTCCTATAACTGTCACCTTCCTATAACATCCACCTTCCTATAACTGTCATCTTCCTATAACATCCACCTTCCTATAACTGTCATCTTCCTATAACATCCACCTTCCTATAACTGTCATCTTCCTATAACACCCACCTTCCTATAACATTCACCTTCCTATAACTGTCACCATCCTATAACATCCACCTTCTATAACATTCACCTTCCTATAACATCCACCATCCTATAACATCCACCATCCTATAACATTCACCTTCCTATAACATTCACCTTCCTATAACATTCACCTTCCTATAACATCCACCTTCCTATAACATCCACCTTCCTATAATTGTCACCATCCTATAACATCCACCATCCTATAACATTCACCTTCCTATAACATTCACTTTCCCATAACATTCACTTTCCTATAACATCCTCCTGCCTATAACATCCACCTTCCTATAACTGTCATCTTCCTATAACATCCACCTTCCTATAACTGTCATCTTCCTATAACATCCACCTTCCTATAACTGTCATCTTCCTATAACACCCACCTTCCTATAACTGTCACCTTCCTATAACATTCACCTTCCTATAACATCCACCATCCTATAACTGTCACCTTCCTATAACATTCACCTTCCCATAACATTCACCTTCCTATGACATCCACCTTCCTATAACATCCACTTTCCTATAACATCCTCCTTCCTATAACATCCACCTTCCTATAACATCAACCTTCCTATGACACCCATCATCATATAACTGCCACCTTCCTATAACATCCACCTTCCTATAACATCCACTTTCCTATAACATCCACCTTCCTATAACATCCACTTTCCTATAACATCCTCCTTCCTATAACATCCACCTTCCTATAACATCAACCTTCCTATGAAACCCATCATCCTATAACATTCACCTTCCTATAACATCAACCTTCCTATAACATCCACCATCTTATTACTATCACCTTCCTATAACATTCACCTTCCTATAACATCCACCTTCCTATAACATCCACCTTCCTATAACATCCACCATCTTATTACTGTCACCTTCCTATAACATTCACCTTCCTTATATAACTGTCACCTTCCTATAGCATCCACCCTCCTATAACATCCACCTTCCTATAACATCCACCATCTTATTACTGTCACCTTCCTATAACATTCACCTTCCTTATATAACTGTCACCTTCCTATAGCATCCACCATCCTATAACATTCACCTTCCTATAACATCCACCTTCCTATAACATCCACCTTTCTATAACTGTCACCTTCCTATAGCATCCACCTTCCTATAACATCCACCTTCCTATAGCATCCACCATCCTATTACTGCTACCTTCCTATAACATTCATCTTCCTATAAAATTCACCTTCCTATAACATTCACCTTCCTATAACATTCACCTTCCTATAACATTCACCTTCCTATAACATCCACCTTCCTATAACATCCACCTTCCTATAACATCCACCTTCCTATAACATCCACTTTCCTATAACATTCATCTTCCTATAACTGTCACCTTCCTATAACATTCACCTTCCTATAACATCCACCTTCCTATAACATTCACTTTACTATAACATCCTCCTTCCTATAACATACACCTTCCTATAACTGTCACCTTCCTATAACATCCACCTTCCTATAACTGTCATCTTCTTATAACATCCACCTTCCTATAACTGTCATCTTCCTATAACATCCACCTTCCTATAACTGTCATCTTCCTATAACACCCACCTTCCTATAACATTCACCTTCCTATAACTGTCACCATCCTATAACATCCACCTTCCTATAACATTCACCTTCCTATAACATCCACCATCTTATAACATCCACCATCCTATAACATTCACCTTCCTATAACATTCACCTTCCTATAACATTCACCTTCCTATAACATCCACCTTCCTATAATTGTCACCATCCTATAACATCCACCATCCTATAACATTCACCTTCCTATAACATTCACTTTCCCATAACATCCTCCTTCCTATAACATCCACCTTCCTATAACTGTCATCTTCCTATAACATCCACCTTCCTATAACATCCACTTTCCTATAACATCCTCCTTCCTATAACATCCACCTTCCTATAACATCAACCTTCCTATGACACCCATCATCCTATAACATCCACTTTCCTATAACATCCACCATCCTATAACATTCACCATCCTATGACATCCACCTTCCTATAACTGCCACCTTCCTATAACATTCACTTTCCCATAACATCCTCCTTCCTATACCATCCATCTTCCTATAACATTCACTTTCCTATAACATCCACCATCCTATAATATTCACCTTCCTATGACATCCATCTTCCTATAACATTCACTTTCCTATAACATCCACCATCCTATAATATTCACCTTCCTATAACATCCTCCTTCCTATAACATCCACCTTCCTATAACATCAACCTTCCTATGACACCCATCATCCTATAACATCCACTTTCCTATAACATCCACCTTCCTATAACATTCACCATCCTATGACATCCACCTTCCTATAACTGCCACCTTCCTATAACATCCACCATCCTATAATATTCACCTTCCTATAACATTCACTTTCCCATAACATCCTCCTTCCTATAACATTCACCTTCCTATAACATTCACTTTCCTATAACATCCACCATCCTATAATATTCACCATCCTATGACATCCACCTTCCTATAACTGCCACATTCCTATAACATTCACTTTCCCATAACATCCTCCTTCCTATAACATCCATCTTCCTATAACTGTCATCTTCCTATAACATCCACCTTTCTATAACATCCACCTTCCTATAACATTCACTTTCCTATAACATCCTCCTTCCTATAACATCCACCTTCCTATAACTGTCATCTTCCTATAACATCCACCTTCCTATAACATCCACCTTCCTATAACATTCACTTTCCTATAACATCCTCCTTCCTATAACATCCACCTTCCTATAACATCCACCTTCCTATAACATCCACCTTCCTATAACATCCACTTTCCTATAACATTCATCTTCCTATAACTGTCACCTTCCTATAACATTCACCTTCCTATAACATCCACCTTCCTATAACATTCACTTTACTATAACATCCTCCTTCCTATAACATACACCTTCCTATAACTGTCACCTTCCTATAACATCCACCTTCCTATAACTGTCATCTTCCTATAACATCCACCTTCCTATAACTGTCATCTTCCTATAACATCCACCTTCCTATAACTGGCATCTTCCTATAACACCCACCTTCCTATAACTGTCACCTTCCTATAACATTCACCTTCCTATAACATCCACCATCCTATAACATTCACCTTCCTATAACATTCACCTTCCTATAACGTCACTTCCTATAACATCCACCTTCCTATAACATCCACCTTCCTATAACTGTCACCTTCCTATAACATTCACCTTCCTATAACATCCACCTTCCTATAACATCCACCTTCCTATAACATCCACCATCCTATAACTGCTACCTTCCTATAACATTCATCTTCCTATAACATTCACCTTCCTATAACATTCACCTTCCTATAACATCCACCTTCCTATAACATCCACTTTCCTATAACATTCACCTTCCTATAACTGTCACCTTCCTATAACATCCACCTTCCTATAACATTCACTTTACTATAACATCCTCCTTCCTATAAAATACACCTTCCTATAACTGTCACCTTCCTATAACATCCAACTTCCTATAACATCCACCTTCCTATAACTGTCATCTTCCTATAACATCCACCTTCCTATAACTGTCATCTTCCTATAACACCCACCTTCCTATAACATTCACCTTCCTATAACTGTCACCATCCTATAACATCCACCTTCCTATAACATTCACCTTCCTATAACATCCACCATCCTATAACATCCACCATCCTATAACATTCACCTTCCTATAACATTCACCTTCCTATAACATTCACCTTCCTATAACATCCACCTTCCTATAACATCCACCTTCCTATAATTGTCACCATCCTATAACATCCACCATCCTATAACATTCACCTTCCTATAACATTCACTTTCCCATAACATTCACTTTCCTATAACATCCTCCTGCCTATAACATCCACCTTCCTATAACTGTCATCTTCCTATAACATCCACCTTCCTATAACTGTCATCTTCCTATAACATCCACCTTCCTATAACTGTCATCTTCCTATAACACCCACCTTCCTATAACTGTCACCTTCCTATAACATCCACCTTCCTATAACATCCACCATCCTATAACTGTCACCTTCCTATAACATTCACCTTCCTATAACATTCACCTTCCTATGACATCCACCTTCCTATAACATCCACTTTCCTATAACATCCTCCTTCCTATAACATCCACCTTCCTATAACATCAACCTTCCTATGACACCCATCATCATATAACTGCCACCTTCCTATAACATCCATCTTCCTATAACATCCACTTTCCTATAACATCCACCTTCCTATAACATCCACTTTCCTATAACATCCTCCTTCCTATAACATCCACCTTCCTATAACATCAACCTTCCTATGACACCCATCATCCTATAACATTCACCTTCCTATAACATCAACCTTCCTATAACATCCACCATCTTATTAATTCACCTTCCTATAACATTCACCTTCCTATAACATCCACCTTCCTATAACATCCACCTTCCTATAACATCCACCATCTTATTACTGTCACCTTCCTATAACATTCACCTTCCATATAACTGTCACCTTCCTATAGCATCCACCCTCCTATAACATCCACCTTCCTATAACATCCACCATCTTATAACTGTCACCTTCCTATAACATTCACCTTCCTATAACTGTCACCTTCCTATAACATCCACCATCCTATAACATTCACCTTCCTATAACATCCACCTTCCTATAACATCCACCTTCCTATAACTGTCACCTTCCTATAACATCCACCTTCCTATAACATCCACCTTCCTATAACATCCACCATCCTATTACTGCTACCTTCCTATAACATTCACCTTCCTATAACATTCACCTTCCTATAACATTCACCTTCCTATAACATTCACCTTCCTATAACATTCACCTTCCTATAACATCCACCTTCCTATAACATCCACCTTCCTATAACATCCACCTTCCTATAACATCCACTTTCCTATAACATTCATCTTCCTATAACTGTCACCTTCCTATAACATTCACCTTCCTATAACATCCACCTTCCTATAACATTCACTTTCCTATAACATCCTCCTTCCTATAACATACACCTTCCTATAACTGTCACCTTCCTATAACATCCACCTTCCTATAACTGTCATCTTCCTATAACATCCACCTTCCTATAACTGTCATCTTCCTATAACATCCACCTTCCTATAACTGTCATCTTCCTATAACACCCACCTTCCTATAACATTCACCTTCCTATAACTGTCACCATCCTATAACATCCACCTTCCTATAATTCACCTTCCTATAACATCCACCTCTTATAACATCCACCATCCTATAACATTCACCTTCCTATAACATTCACCTTCCTATAACATTCACCTTCCTATAACATCCACCATCCTATAACTGTCACCATCCTATAACATCCACCTTCCTATAACATTCACCTTCCTATAACATTCACCTTCCTATAACATCCACCTTCCTATAACATCCACCATCCTATAACTGTCATCTTCCTATAACATCCACCTTCCTATAACATCCACCTTCCTATAACATCCACCTTCCTATAACATCCACCATCCTATAACTGCTACCTTCCTATAACATTCATCTTCCTATAACATTCACCTTCCTATAACATTCACCTTCCTATAACATCCACCTTCCTATAACATCCACTTTCCTATAACATTCACCTTCCTATAACTGTCACCTTCCTATAACATCCACCTTCCTATAACATTCACTTTACTATAACATCCTCCTTCCTATAAAATACACCTTCCTATAACTGTCACCTTCCTATAACATCCACCTTCCTATAACTGTCATCTTCCTATAACATCCACCTTCCTATAACTGTCATCTTCCTATAACATCCACCTTCCTATAACTGTCATCTTCCTATAACACCCACCTTCCTATAACATTCACCTTCCTATAACTGTCACCATCCTATAACATCCACCTTCCTATAACATTCACCTTCCTATAACATCCACCATCCTATAACATCCACCATCCTATAACATTCACCTTCCTATAACATTCACCTTCCTATAACATTCACCTTCCTATAACATCCACCTTCCTATAACATCCACCTTCCTATAATTGTCACCATCCTATAACATCCACCATCCTATAACATTCACCTTCCTATAACATTCACTTTCCCATAACATTCACTTTCCTATAACATCCTCCTGCCTATAACATCCACCTTCCTATAACTGTCATCTTCCTATAACATCCACCTTCCTATAACTGTCATCTTCCTATAACATCCACCTTCCTATAACTGTCATCTTCCTATAACACCCACCTTCCTATAACTGTCACCTTCCTATAACATTCACCTTCCTATAACATCCACCATCCTATAACTGTCACCTTCCTATAACATTCACCTTCCCATAACATTCACCTTCCTATGACATCCACCTTCCTATAACATCCACTTTCCTATAACATCCTCCTTCCTATAACATCCACCTTCCTATAACATCAACCTTCCTATGACACCCATCATCATATAACTGCCACCTTCCTATAACATCCACCTTCCTATAACATCCACTTTCCTATAACATCCACCTTCCTATAACATCCACTTTCCTATAACATCCTCCTTCCTATAACATCCACCTTCCTATAACATCAACCTTCCTATGAAACCCATCATCCTATAACATTCACCTTCCTATAACATCAACCTTCCTATAACATCCACCATCTTATTACTGTCACCTTCCTATAACATTCACCTTCCTATAACATCCACCTTCCTATAACATCCACCTTCCTATAACATCCACCATCTTATTACTGTCACCTTCCTATAACATTCACCTTCCTTATATAACTGTCACCTTCCTATAGCATCCACCCTCCTATAACATCCACCTTCCTATAACATCCACCATCTTATTACTGTCACCTTCCTATAACATTCACCTTTCTTATATAACTGTCACCTTCCTATAGCATCCACCATCCTATAACATTCACCTTCCTATAACATCCACCTTCCTATAACATCCACCTTTCTATAACTGTCACCTTCCTATAGCATCCACCTTCCTATAACATCCACCTTCCTATAGCATCCACCATCCTATTACTGCTACCTTCCTATAACATTCATCTTCCTATAAAATTCACCTTCCTATAACATTCACCTTCCTATAACATTCACCTTCCTATAACATTCACCTTCCTATAACATCCACCTTCCTATAACATCCACCTTCCTATAACATCCACCTTCCTATAACATCCACTTTCCTATAACATTCATCTTCCTATAACTGTCACCTTCCTATAACATTCACCTTCCTATAACATCCACCTTCCTATAACATTCACTTTACTATAACATCCTCCTTCCTATAACATACACCTTCCTATAACTGTCACCTTCCTATAACATCCACCTTCCTATAACTGTCATCTTCTTATAACATCCACCTTCCTATAACTGTCATCTTCCTATAACATCCACCTTCCTATAACTGTCATCTTCCTATAACACCCACCTTCCTATAACATTCACCTTCCTATAACTGTCACCATCCTATAACATTCACCTTCCTATAACATTCACCTTCCTATAACATCCACCATCTTATAACATCCACCATCCTATAACATTCACCTTCCTATAACATTCACCTTCCTATAACATTCACCTTCCTATAACATCCACCTTCCTATAATTGTCACCATCCTATAACATCCACCATCCTATAACATTCACCTTCCTATAACATTCACTTTCCCATAACATCCTCCTTCCTATAACATCCACCTTCCTATAACTGTCATCTTCCTATAACATCCACCTTCCTATAACATCCACTTTCCTATAACATCCTCCTTCCTATAACATCCACCTTCCTATAACATCAACCTTCCTATGACACCCATCATCCTATAACATCCACTTTCCTATAACATCCACCATCCTATAATATTCACCTTCCTATGACATCCATCTTCCTATAACATTCACTTTCCTATAACATCCACCATCCTATAATATTCACCTTCCTATAACATCCTCCTTCCTATAACATCCACCTTCCTATAACATCAACCTTCCTATGACACCCATCATCCTATAACATCCACTTTCCTATAACATCCACCTTCCTATAACATTCACCATCCTATGACATCCACCTTCCTATAACTGCCACCTTCCTATAACATCCACCTTCCTATAACATCCACCTTCCTATAACATCCACTTTCCTATAACATTCATCTTCCTATAACTGTCACCTTCCTATAACATTCACCTTCCTATAACATCCACCTTCCTATAACATTCACTTTACTATAACATCCTCCTTCCTATAACATACACCTTCCTATAACTGTCACCTTCCTATAACATCCACCTTCCTATAACTGTCATCTTCTTATAACATCCACCTTCCTATAACTGTCATCTTCCTATAACATCCACCTTCCTATAACTGTCATCTTCCTATAACACCCACCTTCCTATAACATTCACCTTCCTATAACTGTCACCATCCTATAACATCCACCTTCCTATAACATTCACCTTCCTATAACATCCACCATCCTATAACATCCACCATCCTATAACATTCACCTTCCTATAACATCCACCTTCCTATAACATCCACCTTCCTATAATTGTCACCATCCTATAACATCCACCATCCTATAACATTCACCTTCCTATAACATTCACTTTCCCATAACATCCTCCTTCCTATAACATCCACCTTCCTATAACTGTCATCTTCCTATAACATCCACCTTCCTATAACATCCACTTTCCTATAACATCCTCCTTCCTATAACATCCACCTTCCTATAACATCAACCTTCCTATGACACCCATCATCCTATAACATCCACTTTCCTATAACATCCACCATCCTATAACATTCACCATCCTATGACATCCACCTTCCTATAACTGCCACCTTCCTATAACATTCACTTTCCCATAACATCCTCCTTCCTATACCATCCATCTTCCTATAACATTCACTTTCCTATAACATCCACCATCCTATAATATTCACCTTCCTATAACATCCTCCTTCCTATAACATCCACCTTCCTATAACATCAACCTTCCTATGACACCCATCATCCTATAACATCCACTTTCCTATAACATCCACCTTCCTATAACATTCACCATCCTATGACATCCACCTTCCTATAACTGCCACCTTCCTATAACATCCACCATCCTATAATATTCACCTTCCTATAACATTCACTTTCCCATAACATCCTCCTTCCTATAACATTCACCTTCCTATAACATTCACTTTCCTATAACATCCACCATCCTATAATATTCACCATCCTATGACATCCACCTTCCTATAACTGCCACATTCCTATAACATTCACTTTCCCATAACATCCTCCTTCCTATAACATCCATCTTCCTATAACTGTCATCTTCCTATAACATCCACCTTTCTATAACATCCACCTTCCTATAACATTCACTTTCCTATAACATCCTCCTTCCTATAACATCCACCTTCCTATAACTGTCATCTTCCTATAACATCCACCTTCCTATAACATCCACCTTCCTATAACATTCACTTTCCTATAACATCCTCCTTCCTATAACATCCACCTTCCTATAACATCCACCTTCCTATAACATCCACCTTCCTATAACATCCACTTTCCTATAACATTCATCTTCCTATAACTGTCACCTTCCTATAACATTCACCTTCCTATAACATCCACCTTCCTATAACATTCACTTTACTATAACATCCTCCTTCCTATAACATACACCTTCCTATAACTGTCACCTTCCTATAACATCCACCTTCCTATAACTGTCATCTTCCTATAACATCCACCTTCCTATAACTGTCATCTTCCTATAACATCCACCTTCCTATAACTGCACTTCCTATAACCCCCTTCCTATAACTTCACCTTCCTATAACATTCACCTTCCTATAACATCCACCATCCTATAACTGTCACCTTCCTATAACATTCACCTTCCCATAACATTCACCTTCCTATGACATCCACCTTCCTATAACATCCACCTTCCTATAACATCCACCATCTTATTACTGTCACCTTCCTATAACATTCACCTTCCTATAACATCCACCTTCCTATAACATCCACCTTCCTATAACATCCACCATCCTATAACTGCTACCTTCCTATAACATTCATCTTCCTATAACATTCACCTTCCTATAACATTCACCTTCCTATAACATCCACCTTCCTATAACATCCACTTTCCTATAACATTCACCTTCCTATAACTGTCACCTTCCTATAACATCCACCTTCCTATAACATTCACTTTACTATAACATCCTCCTTCCTATAAAATACACCTTCCTATAACTGTCAACTTCCTATAACATCCACCTTCCTATAACTGTCATCTTCCTATAACATCCACCTTCCTATAACTGTCATCTTCCTATAACATCCACCTTCCTATAACTGTCATCTTCCTATAACACCCACCTTCCTATAACATTCACCTTCCTATAACTGTCACCATCCTATAACATCCACCTTCCTATAACATTCACCTTCCTATAACATCCACCATCCTATAACATCCACCATCCTATAACATTCACCTTCCTATAACATTCACCTTCCTATAACATTCACCTTCCTATAACATCCACCTTCCTATAACATCCACCTTCCTATAATTGTCACCATCCTATAACATCCACCATCCTATAACATTCACCTTCCTATAACATTCACTTTCCCATAACATTCACTTTCCTATAACATCCTCCTGCCTATAACATCCACCTTCCTATAACTGTCATCTTCCTATAACATCCACCTTCCTATAACTGTCATCTTCCTATAACATCCACCTTCCTATAACTGTCATCTTCCTATAACACCCACCTTCCTATAACTGTCACCTTCCTATAACATTCACCTTCCTATAACATCCACCATCCTATAACTGTCACCTTCCTATAACATTCACCTTCCCATAACATTCACCTTCCTATGACATCCACCTTCCTATAACATCCACTTTCCTATAACATCCTCCTTCCTATAACATCCACCTTCCTATAACATCAACCTTCCTATGACACCCATCATCATATAACTGCCACCTTCCTATAACATCCACCTTCCTATAACATCCACTTTCCTATAACATCCACCTTCCTATAACATCCACTTTCCTATAACATCCTCCTTCCTATAACATCCACCTTCCTATAACATCAACCTTCCTATGAAACCCATCATCCTATAACATTCACCTTCCTATAACATCAACCTTCCTATAACATCCACCATCTTATTACTGTCACCTTCCTATAACATTCACCTTCCTATAACATCCACCTTCCTATAACATCCACCTTCCTATAACATCCACCATCTTATTACTGTCACCTTCCTATAACATTCACCTTCCTTATATAACTGTCACCTTCCTATAGCATCCACCCTCCTATAACATCCACCTTCCTATAACATCCACCATCTTATTACTGTCACCTTCCTATAACATTCACCTTCCTTATATAACTGTCACCTTCCTATAGCATCCACCATCCTATAACATTCACCTTCCTATAACATCCACCTTCCTATAACATCCACCTTTCTATAACTGTCACCTTCCTATAGCATCCACCTTCCTATAACATCCACCTTCCTATAACATCCACCATCCTATTACTGCTACCTTCCTATAACATTCATCTTCCTATAAAATTCACCTTCCTATAACATTCACCTTCCTATAACATTCACCTTCCTATAACATTCACCTTCCTATAACATCCACCTTCCTATAACATCCACCTTCCTATAACATCCACCTTCCTATAACATCCACTTTCCTATAACATTCATCTTCCTATAACTGTCACCTTCCTATAACATTCACCTTCCTATAACATCCACCTTCCTATAACATTCACTTTACTATAACATCCTCCTTCCTATAACATACACCTTCCTATAACTGTCACCTTCCTATAACATCCACCTTCCTATAACTGTCATCTTCTTATAACATCCACCTTCCTATAACTGTCATCTTCCTATAACATCCACCTTCCTATAACTGTCATCTTCCTATAACACCCACCTTCCTATAACATTCACCTTCCTATAACTGTCACCATCCTATAACATTCACCTTCCTATAACATTCACCTTCCTATAACATCCACCATCTTATAACATCCACCATCCTATAACATTCACCTTCCTATAACATTCACCTTCCTATAACATTCACCTTCCTATAACATCCACCTTCCTATAATTGTCACCATCCTATAACATCCACCATCCTATAACATTCACCTTCCTATAACATTCACTTTCCCATAACATCCTCCTTCCTATAACATCCACCTTCCTATAACTGTCATCTTCCTATAACATCCACCTTCCTATAACATCCACTTTCCTATAACATCCTCCTTCCTATAACATCCACCTTCCTATAACATCAACCTTCCTATGACACCCATCATCCTATAACATCCACTTTCCTATAACATCCACCATCCTATAATATTCACCTTCCTATGACATCCATCTTCCTATAACATTCACTTTCCTATAACATCCACCATCCTATAACATTCACCTTCCTATAACATCCTCCTTCCTATAACATCCACCTTCCTATAACATCAACCTTCCTATGACACCCATCATCCTATAACATCCACTTTCCTATAACATCCACCTTCCTATAACATTCACCATCCTATGACATCCACCTTCCTATAACTGCCACCTTCCTATAACATCCACCTTCCTATAACATCCACCTTCCTATAACATCCACTTTCCTATAACATTCACCTTCCTATAACTGTCACCTTCCTATAACATTCACCTTCCTATAACATCCACCTTCCTATAACATTCACTTTCCTATAACATCCACCTTCCTATAACATCCACCTTCCTATAACTGTCACCTTCCTATAACATCCACCTTCCTATAACTGTCATCTTCCTATAACATCCACCTTCCTATAACTGTCATCTTCCTATAACATCCACCTTCCTATAACTGTCACCTTCCTATAACACCCACCTTCCTATAACATTCACCTTCCTATAACTGTCACCATCCTATAACATCCACCTTCCTATAACATTCACCTTCCTATAACATCCACCATCCTATAACATCCACCTTCCTATAACATTCACCTTCCTATAACATCCACCTTCCTATAACATCCACCTTCCTATAACTGTCACCTTCCTATAACATCCACCTTCCTATAACATTCACCTTCCTATAACATTCACTTTCCTATAACATCCTCCTTCCTATAACATCCACCTTCCTATAACTGTCACCTTCCTATAACATCCACCTTCCTATAACATCCACCTTCCTATAACATCCTCCTTCCTATAACATCCACCTTCCTATAACATCAACCTTCCTATGACACCCATCATCCTATAACATCCACTTTCCTATAACATCCACCATCCTATAACATTCACCTTCCTATAACATCCACCTTCCTATAACTGCCACCTTCCTATAACATTCACTTTCCTATAACATCCTCCTTCCTATAACATCCACCTTCCTATAACTGTCACCTTCCTATAACATCCACCTTCCTATAACATTCACCTTCCTATAACATCCACCTTCCTATAACATCCACCTTCCTATAACATCCACCTTCCTATAACACCACCATCCTATAACATCCACCTTCCTATAACATCCACCTTCCTATAACATTCACCATCCTATAACATCCACCTTCCTATAACTGTCACCTTCCTATAACATCCACCTTCCTATAACATCCACCTTCCTATAACATTCACTTTCCTATAACATCCACCTTCCTATAACATCCACCTTCCTATAACAGTCACTTTCCTATAACATCCACCATCCTATAATATTCACCATCCTATAACATCCACCTTCCTATAACATCCACCTTCCTATAACATTCACTTTCCTATAACATCCTCCTTCCTATAACATCCACCTTCCTATAACTGTCATCTTCCTATAACATCCACCTTCCTATAACATCCACCTTCCTATAACATTCACTTTCCTATAACATCCTCCTTCCTATAACATCCACCTTCCTATAACTGTCATCTTCCTATAACATCCACCTTCCTATAACATCCACCTTCCTATAACATTCACTTTCCTATAACATCCTCCTTCCTATAACATCCACCTTCCTATAACTGTCATCTTCCTATAACATCCACCTTCCTATAACATCCACCTTCCTATAACATTCACTTTCCTATAACATCCTCCTTCCTATAACATCCACCTTCCTATAACTGTCATCTTCCTATAACATCCACCTTCCTATAACATCCACCTTCCTATAACATTCACTTTCCTATAACATCCACCTTCCTATAACATCCACCTTCCTATAACTGTCATCTTCCTATAACATCCACCTTCCTATAACATCCACCTTCCTATAACATCCACCTTCCTATAACATCCACCTCCTATAACACCCACCATCCTATAACATCCACCTTCCTATAACATCCACCTTCCTATAACATCCACCTTCCTATAACATCCACCTTCCTATAACATCACCTTCCTATAACATCCACCTTCCTATAACATCCCTTCCTATAACATCCACTTCCTATAACATCCACCTTCCTATAACATTCACCTTCCTATAACATCCACCTTCCTATAACATCCACCTTCCTATAACTGTCACCTTCCTATAACATCCACCTTCCTATAACTGTCACCTTCCTATAACATCCACCTTCCTATAACTGTCACCTTCCTATAACATCCACCTTCCTATAACATTCACCTTCCTATAACATTCACCTTCCTATAACATCCACCTTCCTATAACTGTCACCTTCCTATAACATCCACCTTCCTATAACATTCACCTTCCTATAACTGTCACCATCCTATAACATCCACCTTCCTATAACATTCACCTTCCTATAACTGTCACCTTCCTATAACATCCACCTTCCTATAACTGTCATCTTCCTATAACACCCACCTTCCTATAACATTCACCTTCCTATAACTGTCACCATCCTATAACATCCACCTTCCTATAACATTCACCTTCCTATAACATCCACCATCCTATAACATCCACCTTCCTATAACATTCACCTTCCTATAACATTCACCTTCCTATAACATCCACCTTCCTATAACTGTCACCTTCCTATAACATCCACCTTCCTATAACATCACCTTCCTATAACATCCACTTCCTATAACATCACCTTCCTATAACATCCACCTTCCTATAACATCCACTTTCCTATAACATTCACCTTCCTATAACATCCACCTCCTATACATCCACCTCCTATAACACCACCTTCCTAAACATCCACCTTCCTATAACATCCACCTCCTATAACATCCACCTCCTATAACATCCACATCCTATAACACCATCCACCTCCTATAACATCCCCTTCCTATAACATCCACCTTCCTATAACATCCACCTTCCTATAACATCCACCTTCCTATAACACCCATCATCCTATACATCCACCTTCCTATAACATCCACCTTCCTATAACATCACCTTCCTATAACATCCACCTTCCTATAACATCCACCTTCCTATAACATCCACCTTCCTATAACATCCACCTTCCTATAACATCCACCATCTTATTACTGTCACCTTCCTATAACATTCACCTTCCTTATATAACTGTCACCTTCCTATAGCATCCACCCTCCTATAACATCCACCTTCCTATAACATCCACCATCTTATTACTGTCACCTTCCTATAACATTCACCTTCCTTATATAACTGTCACCTTCCTATAGCATCCACCATCCTATAACATTCACCTTCCTATAACATCCACCTTCCTATAACATCCACCTTTCTATAACTGTCACCTTCCTATAGCATCCACCTTCCTATAACATCCACCTTCCTATAACATCCACCATCCTATAACTGCTACCTTCCTATAACATTCACCTTCCTATAACATTCACCTTCCTATAACATCCACCTTCCTATAACATCCACCTTCCTATAACATCCACCTTCCTATAACATCCACTTTCCTATAACATTCATCTTCCTATAACTGTCACCTTCCTATAACATTCACCTTCCTATAACATCCACCTTCCTATAACATTCACTTTACTATAACATCCTCCTTCCTATAACATACACCTTCCTATAACTGTCACCTTCCTATAACATCCACCTTCCTATAACTGTCATCTTCCTATAACATCCACCTTCCTATAACTGTCATCTTCCTATAACACCCACCTTCCTATAACTGTCACCTTCCTATAACATTCACCTTCCTATAACATCCACCATCCTATAACTGTCACCTTCCTATAACATTCACCTTCCCATAACATTCACCTTCCTATGACATCCACCTTCCTATAACATCCACCTTCCTATAACATCCACCATCTTATTACTGTCACCTTCCTATAACATTCACCTTCCTATAACATCCACCTTCCTATAACATCCACCTTCCTATAACATCCACCATCCTATAACTGCTACCTTCCTATAACATTCATCTTCCTATAACATTCACCTTCCTATAACATTCACCTTCCTATAACATCCACCTTCCTATAACATCCACTTTCCTATAACATTCACCTTCCTATAACTGTCACCTTCCTATAACATCCACCTTCCTATAACATTCACTTTACTATAACATCCTCCTTCCTATAAAATACACCTTCCTATAACTGTCAACTTCCTATAACATCCACCTTCCTATAACTGTCATCTTCCTATAACATCCACCTTCCTATAACTGTCATCTTCCTATAACATCCACCTTCCTATAACTGTCATCTTCCTATAACACCCACCTTCCTAACTAAACATTCACCTTCCTATAACATCCCTTCCTATAACATCCACCTTCCTATAACATTCACCTTCCTATAACATCCACCATCCTATAACATCCACCATCCTATAACATTCACCTTCCTATAACATTCACCTTCCTATAACATTCACCTTCCTATAACATCCACCTTCCTATAACATCCACCTTCCTATAATTGTCACCATCCTATAACATCCACCATCCTATAACATTCACCTTCCTATAACATTCACTTTCCCATAACATTCACTTTCCTATAACATCCTCCTGCCTATAACATCCACCTTCCTATAACTGTCATCTTCCTATAACATCCACCTTCCTATAACTGTCATCTTCCTATAACATCCACCTTCCTATAACTGTCATCTTCCTATAACACCCACCTTCCTATAACTGTCACCTTCCTATAACATTCACCTTCCTATAACATCCACCATCCTATAACTGTCACCTTCCTATAACATTCACCTTCCCATAACATTCACCTTCCTATGACATCCACCTTCCTATAACATCCACTTTCCTATAAACATACCCTTCCTATAACACCACCTTCCTAAACATCAACCTTCCACGACACCCATCATCATATAACTGCCACCTTCCTATAACATCCACCTTCCTATAACACCCACTTTAATATAACACCTCCTCATATAACATCCACCTCCCATAACATAAACCTCCCAGACACCCATCATCCTATAACATCCACCCTCCTAAAACATCCACCATCTTATTACGCCACCTTCCTAAACACTCACCACTATAACATCCACCCTAAACACTCACCTTCCAATAGCATCCACCCCAAACATCCACCTTCCTATAACATCCACCTTCCTATAACATCCACCATCTTATTACTGTCACCTTCCTATAACATTCACCTTCCTTATATAACTGTCACCTTCCTATAGCATCCACCCTCCTATAACATCCACCTTCCTATAACATCCACCATCTTACTACTGTCACCTTCCTATAACATTCACCTTCCTTATATAACTGTCACCTTCCTATAGCATCCACCCTCCTATAACATTCACCTTCCTATAACATCCACCTTCCTATAACATCCACCATTCTATAACTGTCACCTTCCTATAGCATCCACCTTCCTATAACATCCACCTTCCTATAACATCCACCTTCCTATAACATCCACCATCCTATTACTGCTACCTTCCTATAACATTCATCTTGCTATAAAATTCACCTTCCTATAACATCCACCTTCCTATAACATCCACCTTCCTATAACATCCACCTTCCTATAACATCCACTTTCCTATAACATTCATCTTCCTATAACTGTCACCTTCCTATAACATTCACCTTC
>JABXNX010002433.1:0-42964 GCA_014843695.1 Archivesica marissinica | reverse complement strand
ATGATGGTACTGTATGCTGGTACTGTATGCTGATATTGTATGTTGGTAATGTATGTTGGTACTGTATGTGGATACTGGTAATGTATGCTGGTACTGTATGTTGGTACTGTATGTGGATACTTGTACTGTATGCTGGTACTGTATACTGGTACTGTATGTTGGTACTGTATGTGGATGTTGGTACTGTATGTTGGTACTGTATGTGGATGCTGGTACTGTATGCTGGTACTGTATGTTGGTACTGTATGTGGATACTGGTAATGTATGCTGGTACTGTATGTTGGTACTGTATGTGGATACTTGTACTGTATGCTGGTACTGTATACTGGTACTGTATGTTGGTACTGTATGTGGATGTTGGTACTGTATGTTGGTACTGTATGTGGATGCTGGTACTGTATGCTGGTACTGTATGTTGGTACTGTATGTGGATACTGGTAATGTATGCTGGTACTGTATGTTGGTACTGTATGTGGATACTTGTACTGTATGCTGGTACTGTATACTGGTACTGTATGTTGGTACTGTATGTGGATGTTGGTACTGTATGTTGGTACTGTATGTGGATGCTGGTACTGTATGCTGGTACTGTATGTTGGTACTGTATGTGGATACTGGTAATGTATGCTGGTACTGTATGTTGGTACTGTATGTGGATACTTGTACTGTATGCTGGTACTGTATACTGGTACTGTATGTTGGTACTGTATGTGGATGTTGGTACTGTATGTTGGTACTGTATGTGGATGCTAGTACTGTATGCTGGTGCTGTATGCTGGTACTGTATGTTGGTACTATATGCTGGTACTGCATGCTGGTACTGTATGCTGGTACTGTATGTTGGTACTGTATGCTGGTACTGTATGCTGGTACTGTATGCTGGTACTGTATGCTGGTACTGTATGTTGGTACTGTATGCTGTTACTGTATGTTGGTACTGTATGTTGGTACTGTATGCTAATATGTTGTATGCTGGTAATGTATGTTGGTACTGTATGTTGGTACTGTATGCTGGTACTATATGCTGGCACTGTATGCTGGTACTGTATGTGGATGCTGTTACTGTATGCTGGTACTGTATGCTGGTACTGTATGCTGGTACAATATATGCTGGTACTGTATGCTGGTACTGTATGCTGGTACTGTATGCTAGTATTGTATGCTGATATTGTATGTTGGTACTGTATGTTGGTACTGTATGTGGATGCTCGTACTGTATGCTGGTACTATATGCTGGTACTGTATGCTGTTACAATGTATGCTGTTACAATGTATGCTGGTACTGTATGCTGGTACTGTATGCTGGTACTGTATGCTAGTATTGTATGCTGATATTGTATGTTGGTACTGTATGTTGGTACTGTATGTGGATGCTGGTACTGTATGCTGATACTGTATGTTGGTACTGTATGTGGATGCTGGTACTGTATTCAAGTACTGTATGCTGGTACTGTATGCTGGTAGTGTATGCTGGTACTGTATGCTGGTACTGTATGCTGGTACTCTATGCTGGTACTCTATGCTGGAACTGAATGTGGATGCTGGTACTCTATGCTGGTACTGTATGCTGGTACTGTATGCTGGTAATGTATGCTGGTACTGTATGCTGGTACTGTATGCTGGTACTGTATGCTGGTACTGTATGTGGATGCTCGTACTGTATGCTGGTACTGTATGCTGGTACTGTATGATGGTACTGTATGCTGGTACTGTATGCTGATATTGTATGTTGGTAATGTATGTTGGTACTGTATGTGGATGCTGGTACTGTATGCTGGTACTGTATGCTGGTAATGTATGTTGGTACTGTATGTTGGTACTGTATGTGGATGTTGGTACTGAATGTTGGTACTGTATAAGGATGCTGGTAATGTATGCTGGTACTGTATGTTGGTACCGTATGTGGATGTTGGTACTATATTCTGGTACTGTATGCTGGTACTGTATGCTGGTACTATATGCTGGTACTGTATCCTGGTACTGTATGTTGATGCTGGTACTGTATGCTGGTACTGTATGCTGGTACTGTATGTTGGTACATTATGCTGGTACTGTATGCTGGTACTGAATGCTGGTACTGTATGCTGGTACTGTATACTGGTACAATGTATGATGGTACTGTATGCTGGTACAATGTATGCTGGTACAATGTATGCTGGTAATGCATGCTGGTACTGTATGCTGGTACTGTATGCTAGTATTGTATGCTGATATTGTATGTTGGTACTGTATGTTGGTACTGTATGAGGATGCTTGTACTGTATGCTGGTACTGTATGCTGGTACTGTATGTTGGTACTGTATGTTGGTACTGTATGCAAGTACTGTATGCTGGTACTGTATGCTGGTAGTGTATGCTGGTACTGTATGATGGTACTGTATGCTGGTACTGTATGCTGGTAATGAATGTAGATGCTGGTACTGTATGCTGGTACTGTATGCTGGTACTGTATGCTGGTAATGTATGCTGGTACTGTATGCTGGTACTGTATGCTGGTACTGTATGCTGGTACTGTATGTGGATGCTCGTACTGTATGCTGGTACTGTATGCTTGTACTGTATGATGGTACTGTATGCTGGTAATGTATGTTGGTACTGTATGTTGGTACTGTATGTGGATGTTGGTACTGAATGTTGGTACTGTATGAGGATGCTGGTAATGTATGCTGGTACTGTATGTTGGTACCGTATGTGGATGTTGGTACTATATGCTGGTACTGTATGCTGGTACTGTATGCTGGTACTATATGCTGGTACTGTATGATGGTACTGTATGTGGATGCTGGTACTGTATGCGGGTACTGTATGCTGGTACTGTATGCTGGTACTGTATGCTGGTACTGTATGCTGGTACTGTATGTGGATGCTCGTACTGTATGCTGGTACTGTATGCTTGTACTGTATGATGGTACTGTATGCTGGTAATGTATGTTGATACTGTATGTTGGTACTGTTTGTGGATGTTGGTACTGAATGTTGGTACTGTATGAGGATGCTGGTAATGTATGCTGGTTCTGTATGTTGGTACCGTATGTGGATGTTGGTACTATATGCTGGTACTGTATGCTGGTACTGTATGCTGGTACTATATGCTGGTACTGTATGATGGTACTGTATGTGGATGCTGGTACTGTATGCGGGTACTGTATGCTGGTACTGTATGTTGGTACATTATGCTGGTACTGTATGCTGGTAGTGTATGCTGGTACTGTATGCTGGTACTGTATGCTGGTACTGTAAACTGGTACAATGTATGCAGGTACTGTATGCTGGTACAATGTATGCTGGTACAATGTATGCTGGTACTGTATGCTGGTACTGTATGCTGGTACTGTATGCTAGTATTGTATGCTGATATTGTATGTTGGTACTGTATGTTGGTACTGTATGTGGATGCTGGTACTGTATACTGGTACTGTATGCTGGTACTGTATGTTGGTACTGTATGCTGGTACTGTATGCTGATACTGTATGCTGGTACTGTATGCTGGTACTGTATGCTGGTACTGTATGCTGGTACTGTATGTTGGTACTGTATGCTGGCACTGTATGTGGATTCTGGTACTGTATGCTGGTACTGTATGTTGTTACTGTATGCTGGTACTGTATGTGGATGCTGGTATTGTATGCTGGTACTATATGCTGGTACTGTATGTTGGTACTGTATGTTGGTACTGTATGCTGGTACTGTATGTGGATGCTCGTACTGTATGCTGGTACTGTATGCTGGTACTGTATGATGGTACTGTATGCTGGTACTGTATGCTGATATTGTATGTTGGTAATGTATGTTGGTACTGTATGTGGATGCTGGTACTGTATGTGGATGCTGGTACTGTATGTTGGTACTGTATGTGGATGCTGGTACTGTATGCTGGTACTGTATGCTGGTAATGTATGTTGGTACTGTATGTTGGTACTGTATGTGGATGTTGGTACTGAATTTGGTACTGTATGAGGATGCTGGTAATGTATGCTGGTACCGTATGTTGGTACCGTATGTGGATGTTGGTACTATATGCTGGTACTGTATGCTGGTACTGTATGCTGGTACTATATGCTGGTACTGTATGCTGGTACTGTATGTGGATTCTGGTACTGTATGCTGGTACTGTATGCTAGTACTGTATGTTGGTACACAATGCTGGTACTGTATGCTGGTACTGTATGCTGGTACTGTATGCTGGTACTGTATGCTGGTACTGTATGCTGGTACAATGTATGCTTGTACTGTATGCTGGTACAATGTATGCTGGTACAATGTATGCTGGTACACTATGCTGGTACTGTATGCTGGTACTGTATGCTAGTATTGTGTGCTGATATTGTATGTTGGTACTGTATGTGGATGCTGGTACTCAATGCTGGTACTGTATGCTGGTACTGTATGTTAGTACTGTATGCTAGTACTGTATGCTGGTAATGTATGTTGGTACTATATGTGGATGCTAGTACTGTATGCTGGTACTGTATGTGGATGCTAGTACTGTATGCTGGTACTGTATGCTGGTACTGTATGCTGGTATTGTATGTGGATGCTGGTACTGTATGCTGGTACTGTATGCTGGTACTGTATGCTGGTACTGTATGTGGATGCTGGTATTGTATGCTGGTACTGTATGTGGATGCTGGTACTGTATGTGGATGCTGGTACTGTATGCTAGTACTGTATGATGGTACTGTATTTGGATGCTAGTACTGTATATGGATGCTGGTACTGTATGCTGGTACTGTATGCTGGTACTGTATGTGGATGCTGGTTCTGGATTATGGTACTGTATGCTGGTACGGTATGCTGGTACTGTATGCTGGTACTGTATTCTGGTATTGTATGCTGGTACTGTATGCTGGTACTGTATGCTAGTACTTTATGATGGTACTGTATGCTGGTACTGTATACTGGTACTGTATGCTGTTACTGTATGCTCGTACTGTATGCTGGTTCTGTATGCTGGTACTGTATGTGGATGATGGTACTGTATGATGGTACTGTATGCTGGTACTGTATGCTGGTACTGTATGTTGGTACTGTATGATGGTACTGTATGCTGGTACTGTATGCTTGTAACGTATGCTGGTACTGTATGTTGGTACTGTATTCTGATATTGTATGTTGGCACTGTATGTTGGTACTCTATGTTAGTACTGTATGTGGATGCTGGTACTATAAGCTGGTACTGTATGTTGGTACTGTATGTGGATGCTGGTACTGTATGCAAGTACTGTATGCTGGTACTGTATGCGGGTACTGTATGATGGTACTGTATGCTGGTACTGGATGATGGTACTGTAAGGTGGTACTGTATGCTGGTACTGTATGTGGATGATGGTACTGTGTGTTGGTACTGTATGCTAGTACTGTCTGTTGGTACTGTATGTTGGTACTATATGATGGTACTGTATGTGGATGCTGGTACTGTATGCTGGTACTGTATGCTTGTACTGTATGCTGGTACTGTATGCTCGTACTGTATGCTGGTACTGTATGATGGTACTGTATGATGGTACTGTATGCTGGTACTGTATGCTGGTACTGTATGCTGGTACTGTATGATGGTACTGTATGCTGGTACAGTATGCTGGTACTGTATGCTGGTACTGTATGCTGGTACTCTATGCTGGTACTGTATGTTGGTACTGTATGCTGGTTCTGTATGTGGATGCTGGTACTGTATGCTGGTACTCTATACTGGTACTGTATGCTGGTATTGTATGCTGGTACTGTATGCTTGGTACTGTATGCTGGTACTGTATGCTGGTACTGTATGTTGGTACTGTATGCTGGCACTGTATGTCGATGCTGGTACTGTATGCTGGTACTGTATGTTGGTACTTTATGCTGGTACTGTATGTGGATGCTGGTACTGTATGCTGGTACTATATGCTGGTACTGTATGTTGGTACTGTATGTTGGTACTGTATGCTGGTACTGTATGTGGATGCTGGTACTGTATGATGGTACTGTATGCTGGTATTATATGCTGGTACTGTATGCTGGTACTGTGTGATGGTACTCTATGCTGGTACAGTATGCTGATATTGTATGTTTGTACTGTATGTTTGTACTGTATGTGGATGCTGGTACTGTATGATGGTGCTGTATGTTGGTACTGTATGTGGATGCTGGTACTGTATGCTGGTACTGTATGCTGGCAATGTATGTTGGTACTGTATGTTGGTACTGTATGTAGATGTTGGTACTGAATGTTGGTACTGTATGTGGATGCTGGTACTGTATGCTGGTACAGTATGTTGGTACTGTATGTGGATGCTGGTACTATATGCTGGTACTGTGTGCTGGTACTGTATGCTGGTACTATATGCTGGTACTGTATGCTGGTACTATATGCTGGTCCTGTATGTGGATGCTGTTACTGTATGCTGGTACTGTATGCTGGTACTGTATGTTGGTACTGTATGCTGGTACTGTATGCTGGTACTGTATGCTGGTACTGTATGATGGTACTGTAGGCTGGTACTGTATGCTGGTACTGTATGCTGGTAATGTATGTTGGTACTGTATGTGGATGCTGGTACGGTATGCTGGTACTGTATGCTGGTACTGTATGCTGGTACTGTATGTGGATGCTGGTACTGTATGCTCGTACTGTATGCTGGTATTGTATGCTGGTACTGTATGCTGGTACTGTATGTGGATGCTGGTATTGTATGCGGGTACTGTATGTGGATGCTGGTACTTTATGTGGATGCTGGTACTGTATGCTAGTACTGTATGATGGTACTGTATGTGGATGCTAGTACTGTATATGTATGCTGGTACTGTATGCTGGTACTGTATGCTGGTACTGTATGCTGGTACTGTATGTGGATGCTGGTACTGGATGCTGGTACTGTATGCTGGTACTGTATGCTGGTACTGTATGCTGGTACAATGTATGCTGGTACTGTATGATGGTACTGTATGCTGGTACTGTATGCTAATATTGTATGCTGATATTGTATGTTGGTACTGTATGTTGGTACTGTATGCTGGTACTGTATGCTGGTACTGTATGCTGGTACTATATGATGGTACTGTGTGTGGATGCTGGTACTGTATGCTGGTACTGTATGCTGGTACTGTATGTGGATGCTGGTACTGTATGCTGGTACTGTATGCTGGTATTGTATGCTGGTACTGTATGCTGGTTCTGTATGCTGGTACTGTATGATGGTACTGTATTATGGTACTGTATGCTGGTACTGTATGCTGGTACTCTATGCTGGTACAATGTATGCTGGTACTGTATGCTGGTACTGTATGCTGGTACTGTATGCTAGTATTGTATGCTGATATTGTATGTTGGTACTGTATGTTGGTACTGTATGTGGATGCTGGTACTGTATGCTGGTACTGTATGCTGGTACTATATGCTGGTAATGTATGCTGGTAATGTATGTTGGTACTGTATGTGGATGCTGGTATTGTATGCTGGTATTGTATGCTGGTACTGTATGCTGGTACTGTATGTGGATGCTAGTACTGTATGCTGGTATTGTATGCTGGTACTGTATGCTGGTCCTGTATGTGGATGCTGGTATTGTATGCTGGTACTGTATGTGGATGCTGGTACTGTATGCTAGTACTGTATGATGGTACTGTATGTGGATGCTAGTACTGTATATGGATGCTGGTACTGTATGCTGGTACTGTATGCTGGTACTGTATGTGTATGCTGGTACTGGATGCTGGTACTGTATGCTGGTACTGTATGCTGGTACTGTATTATGGTACTGTATGGTGGTACTGTATGCTAGTACTGTATGCTTGTACTTTATGATGGTACTGTATGCTGGTACTGTGTACTGGTACTGTATGCTGGTACTGTATGCTGGTACTGTATGATGGTACTGTATGCTGGTACTGTATGTGGATGATGGTACTGTATGATGGTATTGTATGCTGGTACTGTATGCTGGTATTGTATGTTGGTACTGTATGATGGTACTGTATGCTGGTACTGTATGCTGGTAATGTATGCTGGTAATGTATGCTGGTAATGTATGCTAGTACTGTATGCTGATATTGTATGTTGATACTGTATGTTGGTACTGAATGTTAGTACTGTATGTGGATGCTGGTACTATATGCTGGTACTGTATGTTGGTACTGTATGTGGATGCTGGTACTGTATGCTGGTACTGTATGCTGGTACTGTATGATGGTACTGTATGTTGGTACTGTATGTGGATGCTGGTACTGTATGCTGGTACTGTATGCTGGTACTATATGATGGTACCGTATGTTGGTACTGTATGTGGATGCTGGTACTGTATGCTGGTACTGTATGCTGGTACTGTATGTGGATGCTGGTACTGTATGCTAGTACTGTATGCTGGTACTGTATGATGGTAGTGTATGCTGGTACTGTATGCTGGTACTGTATGCTGGTACTGAATGTGGATGCTGGTACTGTATGCTGGTACTGTATGCTGGTACTGTATGCTGGTAATGTATGCTGGTACTGTATGCTGGTACTGTATGCTGGTATTGTATGCTGGTACTGGATGCTGGTACTGTATGTGGATGCTGGTACTGTATGATGGTACTGTATGCTGGTATTATATGCTGGTACTGTATGCTGGTACTGTGTGATGGTACTGTATGCTGGTACTGTATGCTGATATTGTATGTTTGTACTGTATGTTTGTACTGTATGTGGATGCTGGTACTGTATGATGGTGCTGTATGTTGGTACTGTATGTGGATGCTGGTACTGTATGCTGGTACTGTATGCTGGCAATGTATGTTGGTACTGTATGTTGGTACTGTATGTAGATGTTGGTACTGAATGTTGGTACTGTATGTGGATGCTGGTACTGTATGCTGGTACAGTATGTTGGTACTGTATGTGGATGCTGGTACTATATGCTGGTACTGTGTGCTGGTACTGTATGCTGGTACTATATGCTGGTACTGTATGCTGGTACTATATGCTGGTCCTGTATGTGGATGCTGTTACTGTATGCTGGTACTGTATGCTAGTACTGTATGTTGGTACTGTATGCTGGTACTGTATGCTGGTACTGTATGCTGGTACTGTATGATGGTACTGTAGGCTGGTACTGTATGCTGGTACTGTATGCTGGTAATGTATGTTGGTACTGTATGTGGATGCTGGTACGGTATGCTGGTACTGTATGCTGGTACTGTATGCTGGTACTGTATGTGGATGCTGGTACTGTATGCTCGAACTGTATGCTGGTATTGTATGCTGGTACTGTATGCTGGTACTGTATGTGGATGCTGGTATTGTATGCGGGTACTGTATGTGGATGCTGGTACTTTATGTGGATGCTGGTACTGTATGCTAGTACTGTATGATGGTACTGTATGTGGATGCTAGTACTGTATATGTATGCTGGTACTGTATGCTGGTACTGTATGCTGGTACTGTATGCTGGTACTGTATGTGGATGCTGGTACTGGATGCTGGTACTGTATGCTGGTACTGTATGATGGTACTGTATGCTGGTACAATGTATGCTGGTACTGTATGATGGTACTGTATGCTGGTACTGTATGCTAATATTGTATGCTGATATTGTATGTTGGTACTGTATGTTGGTACTGTATGATGGTACTGTATGCTGGTACTGTATGCTGGTACTATATGATGGTACTGTATGTGGATGCTGGTACTGTATGCTGGTACTGTATGCTGGTACTGTATGTGGATGCTGGTACTGTATGCTGGTACTGTATGCTGGTATTGTATGCTGGTACTGTATGCTGGTTCTGTATGCTGGTACTGTATGATGGTACTGTATTATGGTACTGTATGCTGGTACTGTATGCTGGTACTCTATGCTGGTACAATGTATGCTGGTACTGTATGCTGGTACTGTATGCTGGTACTGTATGCTAGTATTGTATGCTGATATTGTATGTTGGTACTGTATGTTGGTACTGTATGTGGATGCTGGTACTGTATGCTGGTACTGTATGCTGGTACTATATGCTGGTAATGTATGCTGGTAATGTATGTTGGTACTGTATGTGGATGCTGGTATTGTATGCTGGTATTGTATGCTGGTACTGTATGCTGGTACTGTATGTGGATGCTAGTACTGTATGCTGGTATTGTATGCTGGTACTGTATGCTGGTCCTGTATGTGGATGCTGGTATTGTATGCTGGTACTGTATGTGGATGCTGGTACTGTATGCTAGTACTGTATGATGGTACTGTATGTGGATGCTAGTACTGTATATGGATGCTGGTACTGTATGCTGGTACTGTATGCTGGTACTGTATGTGTATGCTGGTACTGGATGCTGGTACTGTATGCTGGTACTGTATGCTGGTACTGTATGCTGGTACTGTATTATGGTACTGTATGGTGGTACTGTATGCTAGTACTGTATGCTTGTACTTTATGATGGTACTGTATGCTGGTACTGTGTACTGGTACTGTATGCTGGTACTGTATGCTGGTACTGTATGATGGTACTGTATGCTGGTACTGTATGTGGATGATGGTACTGTATGATGGTATTGTATGCTGGTACTGTATGCTGGTATTGTATGTTGGTACTGTATGATGGTACTGTATGCTGGTACTGTATGCTGGTAATGTATGCTGGTAATGTATGCTGGTAATGTATGCTAGTACTGTATGCTGATATTGTATGTTGATACTGTATGTTGGTACTGAATGTTAGTACTGTATGTGGATGCTGGTACTATATGCTGGTACTGTATGTTGGTACTGTATGTGGATGCTGGTACTGTATGCTGGTACTGTATGCTGGTACTGTATGATGGTACTGTATGTTGGTACTGTATGTGGATGCTGGTACTGTATGCTGGTACTGTATGCTGGTACTATATATAGTACGTATGTTGGTACTGTATGTGGATGCTGGTACTGTATGCTGGTATGTATGTATGTGGATGCTGGTACTGTATGCTAGTACTGTATGCTGGTACTGTATGATGGTAGTGTATGCTGGTACTGTATGCTGGTACTGTATGCTGGTACTGAATGTGGTTGTATGCTGGTACTGTATGCTGGTACTGTATGCTTGTACTGTATGTGGATGCTGGTACTGTATGTGGATGCTGGTATTGTATGCTGGTACTGTATGCTGGTATTGTATGCTGGTACTGTATGCTGGTATGTATGTTGGTACTGTATGCTGGTACTGTATGCTGTTGTATTTTGTACTTATTTTGTCTGTATTGGATGCTGGTACTGTATGATGGTGCTGTATGTTGGTACTGTATGTGGATGCTGGTACTGTATGCTGGTACTGTATGCTGGCAATGTATGTTGGTACTGTATGTTGGTACTGTATGTAGATGTTGGTACTGAATGTTGGTACTGTATGTGGATGCTGGTACTGTATGCTGGTACAGTATGTTGGTACTGTATGTGGATGCTGGTACTATATGCTGGTACTGTGTGCTGGTACTGTATGCTGGTACTATATGCTGGTACTGTATGCTGGTACTATATGCTGGTCCTGTATGTGGATGCTGTTACTGTATGCTGGTACTGTATGCTAGTACTGTATGTTGGTACTGTATGCTGGTACTCTATGCTGGTACTGTATGCTGGTACTGTATGCTGGTAATGTATGCTGGTACTGTATGTTGGTACTGTATGCTGGTACTGTATGCTGGTACTGTATGTGGATGCTCGTACTGTATGCTGGTATTGTATGCTGGTACTGTATGATGGTACTGTATGCTGGTACTGTATGCTGATATTGTATGTTGGTAATGTATGTTGGTACTGTATGTGGATGCTGGTACTGTATGCTGGTACTGTATGCTGGTAATGTATGTTGGTACTGTATGTTGGTACTGTATGTGGATGTTGGTACTGAATGTTGGTACTGTATAAGGATGCTGGTAATGTATGCTGGTACTGTATGTTGGTACCGTATGTGGATGTTGGTACTATATTCTGGTACTGTATGCTGGTACTGTATGCTGGTACTATATGCTGGTACTGTATCCTGGTACTGTATGTTGATGCTGGTACTGTATGCTGGTACTGTATGCTGGTACTGTATGTTGGTACATTATGCTGGTACTGTATGCTGGTACTGAATGCTGGTACTGTATGCTGGTACTGTATACTGGTACAATGTATGATGGTACTGTATGCTGGTACAATGTATGCTGGTACAATGTATGCTGGTAATGCATGCTGGTACTGTATGCTGGTACTGTATGCTAGTATTGTATGCTGATATTGTATGTTGGTACTGTATGTTGGTACTGTATGAGGATGCTTGTACTGTATGCTGGTACTGTATGCTGGTACTGTATGTTGGTACTGTATGTTGGTACTGTATGCAAGTACTGTATGCTGGTACTGTATGCTGGTAGTGTATGCTGGTACTGTATGATGGTACTGTATGCTGGTACTGTATGCTGGTAATGAATGTAGATGCTGGTACTGTATGCTGGTACTGTATGCTGGTACTGTATGCTGGTAATGTATGCTGGTACTGTATGCTGGTACTGTATGCTGGTACTGTATGCTGGTACTGTATGTGGATGCTCGTACTGTATGCTGGTACTGTATGCTTGTACTGTATGATGGTACTGTATGCTGGTAATGTATGTTGGTACTGTATGTTGGTACTGTATGTGGATGTTGGTACTGAATGTTGGTACTGTATGAGGATGCTGGTAATGTATGCTGGTACTGTATGTTGGTACCGTATGTGGATGTTGGTACTATATGCTGGTACTGTATGCTGGTACTGTATGCTGGTACTATATGCTGGTACTGTATGATGGTACTGTATGTGGATGCTGGTACTGTATGCGGGTACTGTATGCTGGTACTGTATGCTGGTACTGTATGCTGGTACTGTATGCTGGTACTGTATGTGGATGCTCGTACTGTATGCTGGTACTGTATGCTTGTACTGTATGATGGTACTGTATGCTGGTAATGTATGTTGATACTGTATGTTGGTACTGTATGTGGATGTTGGTACTGAATGTTGGTACTGTATGAGGATGCTGGTAATGTATGCTGGTTCTGTATGTTGGTACCGTATGTGGATGTTGGTACTATATGCTGGTACTGTATGCTGGTACTGTATGCTGGTACTATATGCTGGTACTGTATGATGGTACTGTATGTGGATGCTGGTACTGTATGCGGGTACTGTATGCTGGTACTGTATGTTGGTACATTATGCTGGTACTGTATGCTGGTAGTGTATGCTGGTACTGTATGCTGGTACTGTATGCTGGTACTGTAAACTGGTACAATGTATGCAGGTACTGTATGCTGGTACAATGTATGCTGGTACAATGTATGCTGGTACTGTATGCTGGTACTGTATGCTGGTACTGTATGCTAGTATTGTATGCTGATATTGTATGTTGGTACTGTATGTTGGTACTGTATGTGGATGCTGGTACTGTATACTGGTACTGTATGCTGGTACTGTATGTTGGTACTGTATGCTGGTACTGTATGCTGATACTGTATGCTGGTACTGTATGCTGGTACTGTATGCTGGTACTGTATGCTGGTACTGTATGTTGGTACTGTATGCTGGCACTGTATGTGGATTCTGGTACTGTATGCTGGTACTGTATGTTGTTACTGTATGCTGGTACTGTATGTGGATGCTGGTATTGTATGCTGGTACTATATGCTGGTACTGTATGTTGGTACTGTATGTTGGTACTGTATGCTGGTACTGTATGTGGATGCTCGTACTGTATGCTGGTACTGTATGCTGGTACTGTATGATGGTACTGTATGCTGGTACTGTATGCTGATATTGTATGTTGGTAATGTATGTTGGTACTGTATGTGGATGCTGGTACTGTATGTGGATGCTGGTACTGTATGTTGGTACTGTATGTGGATGCTGGTACTGTATGCTGGTACTGTATGCTGGTAATGTATGTTGGTACTGTATGTTGGTACTGTATGTGGATGTTGGTACTGAATTTGGTACTGTATGAGGATGCTGGTAATGTATGCTGGTACTGTATGCTGGTACTATATGCTGGTACTCTATACTGGTACTGTATGCTGGTACTGTATGTTGGTACTGTATGCTGTTACTGTATGTGGATGCTTGTACTGTATGCGTGTTGTGTTACTGATTTGTGTGGGTACTGTATGTTGGTATGTTGTGGTGATGCTGGTACTGTATGTGGTACTGTATGTGGTTGTTGGTTTGTTGTGGTTGTGTGTTGTTGTGGTGTGTGTTTATGCTTGTACTGTATTCTAGTATTGTATGCTGGTACTGTATGTTGGTGTGTATGTGTATGTGGTATTGTGGTACTGTATGCTGGTACTGTATGTTGGTTGTATGCTGGTACTGTATGCTGGTACTGTATGCTGGTACTGTATGTGGATGTTGGTACTGTATGCTGGTACTGTATGTGTATGTGGTACTGTGTGCTGGTACTGTATGCTGGTACTGTTGTTGGTACTGTATGTTGGTACTGTATGCTGGTACTGTATGTGGTACTGTATGCTGGTATTGTTTGTGGTGTTGGTACTGTATGCTGGTACTGTATGTGGTGTGGTACTGTATGTGGATGCTGGTACTGTATGCTGGTACTGTATGTTGGTACTGTATGATGGTTCTGTATGCTGTTACTGTATTCTGGTATGTATGTGTACTGTATGTGGATGCTGTTTGTATTTTGGTATTGTATGTTGGTACTGTATGTTGGTACTGTATGCTGGTACTTATGTTGGTATGTATGTTGGTACTGTATGCTGGTACTGTATGCTGGTACTGTATATGGTACTGTATGTTGGTACTGTATGTGGATGCTGGTACTGTATGCTGGTACTGTATGCTGGTCTGTATGCTGGTACTGTATGTGGATGTGGTACTGTATGTGGTACTGTATGCTGGTACTGTATGTTGGTACTTATGTGGTACTGTATGTGGTACTGTATGCTGGTACTGTATGCTGGTAATGTATGCTGGTACTGTATGTGGTACTGTATGCTGGTACTGTATGTGGTACTGTATGTAGTATTGTATGCTGTATTGTATGTTGGTACTGTATGTTGGTACTGTATGTGGATGCTGGTACTGTATGCTGGTACTGTATGCTGGTACTGTATGTTGGTACTGTATGATGGTACTGTATGCTGGTACTGTATGTGGTACTGTAGTGGTACTGTATGCTGGTACTGTATGTTGGTACTGTTGTGGACTGTATGCTAGTACTGTTGTGGTACTGTATGTTGGTACTGTATGTGGTACTGTATGTGGATGCTGGTATTGTATGCTGGTACTTATGCTGGTACTGTATGTTGGTACTGTATGTTGGTACTGTATGCTGGTACTGTATGATGGTACTGTATGTGGTACTGTATGCTGGTACTGTATGTGGTACTGTATGCTGGTACTGTATGTGTATTGTATGTTGGTATGTATGTTGGTACTGTATGCTGGTATGTATGTGGATGCTGGTACTGTATGTTGGTACTGTATGTGGATGCTGGTACTGTATGCTGGTACTGTATGCTAGTAATGTATGTTGGTACTGTATGCTGGTACTGTATGTGGATGTTTGTACTGAATTTGGTACTGTATGAGGATGCTGGTAATGTATGCTGGTACCGTATGTTGGTACCGTATGTGGATGTTGGTACTATATGCTGGTACTGTATGCTGGTACTGTATGCTGGTACTATATGCTGGTACTGTATGCTGGTACTGTATGTGGATGCTGGTACTGTATGCTGGTACTGTATGCTGGTACTGTATGTTGGTACACTATGCTGGTACTGTATGATGGTACTGTATGCTGGTACTGTATGCTGGTACTGTATGCTGGTACAATGTATGCTGGTACTGTATGCTGGTACAATGTATGCTGGTACAATGTATGCTGGTACAGTATGCTGGTACTGTATGCTGGTACTTTATGCTAGTATTGTATGCTGATATTGTATGTTAGTACTGTATGTTGGTACTGTATGTGGATGCTGGTACTGTATGCTGGTACTGTATGCTTGTACTGTATGTTGGTACTGTATGATAGTACTGTATGCTGGTAATGTATGTTGGTACTATATGTGGATGCTAGTACTGTATTCTGGTACTGTATGCTGGTACTGTATGCTGGTACTGTATGTGGATGCTGGTACTGTATGCTGGTATTGTATGTGGTACTGTATGCTGGTACTGTATGTGGATGCTGGTATTGTATGCTGGTACTGTATGTGGATGCTGGTACTGTATGTGGATGCTGGTACTGTATGCTAGTACTGTATGATGGTACTGTATGTGGATGCTAGTACTGTATATGGATGCTGGTACTGTATGCTGGTACTGTATGCTGGTACTGTATGTGGATGCTGGTTCTGGATGATGGTACTGTATGCTGGTACTGTATGCTGGTACTGTATGCTGGTACTGTATTCTGGTACTGTATGCTGGTACTGTATGCTGGTACTGTATGCTAGTACTTTATGATGGTACTGTATGCTGGTACTGTATATTGGTACTGTATGCTGTTACTATATGCTGGTACTGTATGCTGGTACTGTATGTGGATGATGGTACTGTATAATGGTACTGTATGCTGGTACTGTATGCTGGTACTGTATGTTGGTACTGTATGATGGTACTGTATGCTGGTACTGTATTCTGGTAATGTATGCTGGTACTGTATGCTGGTACTGTATGCTGATATTGTATGTTGGCACTGTATGTTGGTACTGTATGTTAGTACTGTATGTGGATGCTGGTACTATAAGCTGGTACTGTATGTTGGTACTGTATGTGGATGCTGGTACTGTATGCAAGTACTCTATGCTGGTACTGTATGCTGGTACTGTATGATGGTACTGTATGCTGGTACTGGATGCTGGTTCTGTAACGTGGTATTGTATGCTGGTACTGTATGTGGATGATGGTACTGTGTGCTGGTACTGTATGCTGGTACTGTCTGTTGGTACTGTATGTTGGTACTGTATGATGGTACTCTATGTGGATGCTGGTACTGTATGCTGGTACTGTATGCTTGTACTGTATGCTGGTACTGTATGCTCGTACTGTATGCTGGTACTGTATGATGGTAATGTATGCTGGTACTGTATGCTGGTACTGTATGCTGGTACTGTATGCTGGTACTGTATGTTGGTACTGTATGCTGGTACTGTATGCTGGTACTGTATGCTGGTACAGTATGTTGGTACTGTATGCTGGTACTCTATGTTGATACTGTATGCTGGTACTGTATGCTGGTATTGTATGCTGGTACTGTATGCTGGTACTGTATGCTGGTACTGTATGATGGTACTGTATGATGGTACTGTATGCTGGTACTGTATGCTGGTACTGTATGATGGTACTGTATGATAGTACAGTATGCTGGTACTGTATGCTTGTACTGTATGCTGGTACTGTATGCTAGTACTGTATGTTGGTACTGTATGATGGTACTGTATGCTGATACTGTATGTTGGTACTGTATGCTTGTTCTGTATGTGGATGCTGGTACTGTATGATGGTACTGTATACTGGTACCGTATGCTGGTATTGTATGCTGGTACTGTATGCTGGTAATGTATGCTAGTACTGTATGCTGGTACTGTATGTTGGTACTGTATGATGGCACTGTATGTGGATGCTGCTACTCTATGATGGTACTGTATGTTGGTACTGTATGCTGGTACTGTATGTGTATGCTGGTACTGTATGCTGGTACTATATGCTGGTACTGTACGTTGATACTGTATGTTGGTACTGTATGCTGGTACTCTATGCTGGTACTGTATGCTGGTATTGTATGCTGGTTCTGTATGCTGGTACTGTATGATGGTACTGTATGCTGGTACTGTATGCTGATATTGTATGTTGGTAATGTATGTTGGTACTGTATGTGGATGCTGGTACTATATGTTGATGTTGATACTGTATGTTGGTACTGTATGTGGATGCTGGTACTGTATACTGGTACTGTATGCTGGTAATGTATGTTGGTACTGAATGTTGGTACTGTATGTGGATGTTGGTACTGAATGTTGGTACTGTATGAGGATGCTGGTAATGTATGCTGGTACTGTATGTTGGTACCGTATGTGGATGTTGGTACTATATGCTCGTACTGTATGCTGGTACTGTATGCTGGTACTATATGCTGGTACTGTATGCTGGTACTGTATGTGGATGCTGGTACTGTATGCTGGTACTGTATGCTGGAACTGTATGTTGGTACTGTATGCTGGTACTGTATGCTGGTACTGTATGCTGGTACTGTATGCTGGTACAATGTATGCTGGTACTGTATGCTGGTTCTGTATGCTGGTACTGTATGATGGTACTGTATGCTGGTACTGTATGCTGATATTGTATGTTGGTAATGTATGTTGGTACTGTATGTGGATGCTGGTACTATATGTGGATGTTGATACTGTATGTTGGTACTGTATGTGGATGCTGGTACTGTATGCTGGTACTGTATGCTGGTAATGTATGCTGGTACTGTATGTTGGTACTGTATGTGGATGCTGGTACTGTATTCTGGTACTGTATGCTGGTACTGTATGCTAGTACTGAATGCTGGTACAATGTATGCTGTTACTATGTATGCTGGTACTGTATGCTAGTACTGTATGTGGATGCTGGTACTGTATGTGGATGCTAGTATTGTATGTGGATGCTGGTAATGTATGCTGGTACTGTATGCTGGTACTGTATGCTGGTACTGTATGTTGGTACTGTATGTTGGTACTGTATGCTGGTACTGTATGTGGATGCTGGTACTGTATGCTGGTACTGTATGCTTGTACTGTATGCTGGTACTGTATGCTCGTACTGTATGCTGGTACTGTATGCTGGTACTGTATGCTGGTACTGTATGCTGGTACTGTATGCCGGTACTGTATGCTGGTACTGTATGTTGGTACTGTATACTGGTACTGTATGCTGGTACTGTATGCTGGTACTGTATGTTGGTACTGTATGCTGGTACTCTATGTTGATACTGTATGCTGGTACTGTATGCTGGTATTGTATGCTGGTACTGTATGCTGGTACTGTATGCTGGTACTGTATGATGGTACTGTATGATGGTACTGTATGCTGGTACTGTATGCTGGTACTGTATGATGGTACTGTATGATGGTACAGTATGCTGGTACTGTATGCTGGTACTGTATACTGGTAATGTATGCTGGTACTGTATGTTGGTACTGTATGCTGGTTCTGTATGTGGATGCTGGTATTGTATGATGGTACTGTATACTGGTACTGTATGCTGGTATTGTATGATGGTACTGTATGCTGGTAATATATGCTGGTACTGTATGCTGGTATTGTATGTTGGTACTGTATGCTGGCACTGTATGCGGATGCTGGTACTGTATGCTGGTACTGTATGTTGGTACTGTATGCTGGTACTGTATGTGGATGCTGGTACTGTATGCTGGTACTATATGCTGGTACTGTATGTTGGTACTGTATGATGGTACTATATGCTGGTACTGTATGTGGATGCTGGTACTGTATGTTGGTACTGTATGCTGGTACTGTATGCTGGTACTGCATGCTGGTACTGTATTATGGTACTGTATGCTGGTACTGTATGCTGATATTGTATGCTGGTAATGTATGTTGGTACTGTATGTTGGTACTGTATGTGGATGCTGGTACTGTATGCTGGTACTGTATGCTGGTAATGTATGTTGGTACTGAATGTTAGTACTGTATGTGGATGTTGGTACTGAATGTTGGTACTGTATGAGGATGCTGGTAATGTATGCTGGTACTGTATGTTGGTACCGTATGTGGATGTTGGTAATATATGCTGGTACTGTATGCTGGTACTGTATGCTGGTACTATATGCTGGCACTGTATGCTGGTACTGTATGTGGATGCTGTTACTGTATGCTGGTACTGTATGCTGGTACTGTATGCTGGTACAATATATGCTGGTACTGTATGCTAGTACTGTATGCTGGTACTGTATGCTAGTATTGTATGCTGATATTGTATGTTGGTACTGTATGTTGGTACTGTATGTGGATGCTCGTACTGTATGCTGGTACTATATGCTGGTACTGTATGCTGTTACAATGTATGCTGTTACAATGTATGCTGGTACTGTATGCTGGTACTGTATGCTGGTACTGTATGCTAGTATTGTATGCTGATATTGTATGTTGGTACTGTATGTTGGTACTGTATGTGGATGCTGGTACTGTATGCTGATACTGTATGTTGGTACTGTATGTGGATGCTGGTACTGTATGCAAGTACTGTATGCTGGTACTGTATGCTGGTAGTGTATGCTGGTACTGTATGCTGGTACTGTATGCTGGTACTCTATGCTGGTACTCTATGCTGGTACTGAATGTGGATGCTGGTACTCTATGCTGGTACTGTATGCTGGTACTGTATGCTGGTAATGTATGCTGGTACTGTATGCTGGTACTGTATGCTGGTACTGTATGCTGGTACTGTATGAGGATGCTCGTACTGTATGCTGGTACTGTATGCTGGTACTGTATGATGGTACTGTATGCTGGTACTGTATGCTGATATTGTATGTTGGTAATGTATGTTGGTACTGTATGTGGATGCTGGTACTGTATGCTGGTACTGTATGCTGGTAATGTATGTTGGTACTGTATGTTGGTACTGTATGTGGATGTTGGTACTGAATGTTGGTACTGTATAAGGATGCTGGTAATGTATGCTGGTACTGTATGTTGGTACCGTATGTGGATGTTGGTACTATATTCTGGTACTGTATGCTGGTACTGTATGCTGGTACTATATGCTGGTACTGTATGCTGGTACTGTATGTTGATGCTGGTACTGTATGCTGGTACTGTATGCTGGTACTGTATGTTGGTACATTATGCTGGTACTGTATGCTGGTACTGAATGCTGGTACTGTATGCTGGTACTGTATACTGGTACAATGTATGATGGTACTGTATGCTGGTACAATGTATGCTGGTACAATGTATGCTGGTAATGCATGCTGGTACTGTATGCTGGTACTGTATGCTAGTATTGTATGCTGATATTGTATGTTGGTACTGTATGTTGGTACTGTATGAGGATGCTTGTACTGTATGCTGGTACTGTATGCTGGTACTGTATGTTGGTACTGTATGTTGGTACTGTATGCAAGTACTGTATGCTGGTACTGTATGCTGGTAGTGTATGCTGGTACTGTATGATGGTACTGTATGCTGGTACTGTATGCTGGTAATGAATGTAGATGCTGGTACTGTATGCTGGTACTGTATGCTGGTACTGTATGCTGGTAATGTATGCTGGTACTGTATGCTGGTACTGTATGCTGGTACTGTATGCTGGTACTGTATGTGGATGCTCGTACTGTATGCTGGTACTGTATGCTTGTACTGTATGATGGTACTGTATGCTGGTAATGTATGTTGGTACTGTATGTTGGTACTGTATGTGGATGTTGGTACTGAATGTTGGTACTGTATGAGGATGCTGGTAATGTATGCTGGTACTGTATGTTGGTACCGTATGTGGATGTTGGTACTATATGCTGGTACTGTATGCTGGTACTGTATGCTGGTACTATATGCTGGTACTGTATGATGGTACTGTATGTGGATGCTGGTACTGTATGCGGGTACTGTATGCTGGTACTGTATGCTGGTACTGTATGCTGGTACTGTATGCTGGTACTGTATGTGGATGCTCGTACTGTATGCTGGTACTGTATGCTTGTACTGTATGATGGTACTGTATGCTGGTAATGTATGTTGATACTGTATGTTGGTACTGTATGTGGATGTTGGTACTGAATGTTGGTACTGTATGAGGATGCTGGTAATGTATGCTGGTTCTGTATGTTGGTACCGTATGTGGATGTTGGTACTATATGCTGGTACTGTATGCTGGTACTGTATGCTGGTACTATATGCTGGTACTGTATGATGGTACTGTATGTGGATGCTGGTACTGTATGCGGGTACTGTATGCTGGTACTGTATGTTGGTACATTATGCTGGTACTGTATGCTGGTAGTGTATGCTGGTACTGTATGCTGGTACTGTATGCTGGTACTGTAAACTGGTACAATGTATGCAGGTACTGTATGCTGGTACAATGTATGCTGGTACAATGTATGCTGGTACTGTATGCTGGTACTGTATGCTGGTACTGTATGCTAGTATTGTATGCTGATATTGTATGTTGGTACTGTATGTTGGTACTGTATGTGGATGCTGGTACTGTATACTGGTACTGTATGCTGGTACTGTATGTTGGTACTGTATGCTGGTACTGTATGCTGATACTGTATGCTGGTACTGTATGCTGGTACTGTATGCTGGTACTGTATGCTGGTACTGTATGTTGGTACTGTATGCTGGCACTGTATGTGGATTCTGGTACTGTATGCTGGTACTGTATGTTGTTACTGTATGCTGGTACTGTATGTGGATGCTGGTATTGTATGCTGGTACTATATGCTGGTACTGTATGTTGGTACTGTATGTTGGTACTGTATGCTGGTACTGTATGTGGATGCTCGTACTGTATGCTGGTACTGTATGCTGGTACTGTATGATGGTACTGTATGCTGGTACTGTATGCTGATATTGTATGTTGGTAATGTATGTTGGTACTGTATGTGGATGCTGGTACTGTATGTGGATGCTGGTACTGTATGTTGGTACTGTATGTGGATGCTGGTACTGTATGCTGGTACTGTATGCTGGTAATGTATGTTGGTACTGTATGTTGGTACTGTATGTGGATGTTGGTACTGAATTTGGTACTGTATGAGGATGCTGGTAATGTATGCTGGTACCGTATGTTGGTACCGTATGTGGATGTTGGTACTATATGCTGGTACTGTATGCTGGTACTGTATGCTGGTACTATATGCTGGTACTGTATGCTGGTACTGTATGTGGATTCTGGTACTGTATGCTGGTACTGTATGCTAGTACTGTATGTTGGTACACAATGCTGGTACTGTATGCTGGTACTGTATGCTGGTACTGTATGCTGGTACTGTATGCTGGTACTGTATGCTGGTACAATGTATGCTTGTACTGTATGCTGGTACAATGTATGCTGGTACAATGTATGCTGGTACAGTATGCTGGTACTGTATGCTGGTACTGTATGCTAGTATTGTGTGCTGATATTGTATGTTGGTACTGTATGTGGATGCTGGTACTCAATGCTGGTACTGTATGCTGGTACTGTATGTTAGTACTGTATGCTAGTACTGTATGCTGGTAATGTATGTTGGTACTATATGTGGATGCTAGTACTGTATGCTGGTACTGTATGTGGATGCTAGTACTGTATGCTGGTACTGTATGCTGGTACTGTATGCTGGTATTGTATGTGGATGCTGGTACTGTATGCTGGTACTGTATGCTGGTACTGTATGCTGGTACTGTATGTGGATGCTGGTATTGTATGCTGGTACTGTATGTGGATGCTGGTACTGTATGTGGATGCTGGTACTGTATGCTAGTACTGTATGATGGTACTGTATTTGGATGCTAGTACTGTATATGGATGCTGGTACTGTATGCTGGTACTGTATGCTGGTACTGTATGTGGATGCTGGTTCTGGATTATGGTACTGTATGCTGGTACGGTATGCTGGTACTGTATGCTGGTACTGTATTCTGGTATTGTATGCTGGTACTGTATGCTGGTACTGTATGCTAGTACTTTATGATGGTACTGTATGCTGGTACTGTATACTGGTACTGTATGCTGTTACTGTATGCTCGTACTGTATGCTGGTACTGTATGCTGGTACTGTATGTGGATGATGGTACTGTATGATGGTACTGTATGCTGGTACTGTATGCTGGTACTGTATGTTGGTACTGTATGATGGTACTGTATGCTGGTACTGTATGCTGGTAACGTATGCTGGTACTGTATGTTGGTACTGTATTCTGATATTGTATGTTGGCACTGTATGTTGGTACTCTATGTTAGTACTGTATGTGGATGCTGGTACTATAAGCTGGTACTGTATGTTGGTACTGTATGTGGATGCTGGTACTGTATGCAAGTACTGTATGCTGGTACTGTATGCGGGTACTGTATGATGGTACTGTATGCTGGTACTGGATGATGGTACTGTAAGGTGGTACTGTATGCTGGTACTGTATGTGGATGATGGTACTGTGTGTTGGTACTGTATGCTAGTACTGTCTGTTGGTACTGTATGTTGGTACTATATGATGGTACTGTATGTGGATGCTGGTACTGTATGCTGGTACTGTATGCTTGTACTGTATGCTGGTACTGTATGCTCGTACTGTATGCTGGTACTGTATGATGGTACTGTATGATGGTACTGTATGCTGGTACTGTATGCTGGTACTGTATGCTGGTACTGTATGATGGTACTGTATGCTGGTACAGTATGCTGGTACTGTATGCTGGTACTGTATGCTGGTACTCTATGCTGGTACTGTATGTTGGTACTGTATGCTGGTTCTGTATGTGGATGCTGGTACTGTATGCTGGTACTCTATACTGGTACTGTATGCTGGTATTGTATGCTGGTACTGTATGCTTGGTACTGTATGCTGGTACTGTATGCTGGTACTGTATGTTGGTACTGTATGCTGGCACTGTATGTCGATGCTGGTACTGTATGCTGGTACTGTATGTTGGTACTTTATGCTGGTACTGTATGTGGATGCTGGTACTGTATGCTGGTACTATATGCTGGTACTGTATGTTGGTACTGTATGTTGGTACTGTATGCTGGTACTGTATGTGGATGCTGGTACTGTATGATGGTACTGTATGCTGGTATTATATGCTGGTACTGTATGCTGGTACTGTGTGATGGTACTCTATGCTGGTACAGTATGCTGATATTGTATGTTTGTACTGTATGTTTGTACTGTATGTGGATGCTGGTACTGTATGATGGTGCTGTATGTTGGTACTGTATGTGGATGCTGGTACTGTATGCTGGTACTGTATGCTGGCAATGTATGTTGGTACTGTATGTTGGTACTGTATGTAGATGTTGGTACTGAATGTTGGTACTGTATGTGGATGCTGGTACTGTATGCTGGTACAGTATGTTGGTACTGTATGTGGATGCTGGTACTATATGCTGGTACTGTGTGCTGGTACTGTATGCTGGTACTATATGCTGGTACTGTATGCTGGTACTATATGCTGGTCCTGTATGTGGATGCTGTTACTGTATGCTGGTACTGTATGCTGGTACTGTATGTTGGTACTGTATGCTGGTACTGTATGCTGGTACTGTATGCTGGTACTGTATGATGGTACTGTAGGCTGGTACTGTATGCTGGTACTGTATGCTGGTAATGTATGTTGGTACTGTATGTGGATGCTGGTACGGTATGCTGGTACTGTATGCTGGTACTGTATGCTGGTACTGTATGTGGATGCTGGTACTGTATGCTCGTACTGTATGCTGGTATTGTATGCTGGTACTGTATGCTGGTACTGTATGTGGATGCTGGTATTGTATGCGGGTACTGTATGTGGATGCTGGTACTTTATGTGGATGCTGGTACTGTATGCTAGTACTGTATGATGGTACTGTATGTGGATGCTAGTACTGTATATGTATGCTGGTACTGTATGCTGGTACTGTATGCTGGTACTGTATGCTGGTACTGTATGTGGATGCTGGTACTGGATGCTGGTACTGTATGCTGGTACTGTATGCTGGTACTGTATGCTGGTACAATGTATGCTGGTACTGTATGATGGTACTGTATGCTGGTACTGTATGCTAATATTGTATGCTGATATTGTATGTTGGTACTGTATGTTGGTACTGTATGCTGGTACTGTATGCTGGTACTGTATGCTGGTACTATATGATGGTACTGTGTGTGGATGCTGGTACTGTATGCTGGTACTGTATGCTGGTACTGTATGTGGATGCTGGTACTGTATGCTGGTACTGTATGCTGGTATTGTATGCTGGTACTGTATGCTGGTTCTGTATGCTGGTACTGTATGATGGTACTGTATTATGGTACTGTATGCTGGTACTGTATGCTGGTACTCTATGCTGGTACAATGTATGCTGGTACTGTATGCTGGTACTGTATGCTGGTACTGTATGCTAGTATTGTATGCTGATATTGTATGTTGGTACTGTATGTTGGTACTGTATGTGGATGCTGGTACTGTATGCTGGTACTGTATGCTGGTACTATATGCTGGTAATGTATGCTGGTAATGTATGTTGGTACTGTATGTGGATGCTGGTATTGTATGCTGGTATTGTATGCTGGTACTGTATGCTGGTACTGTATGTGGATGCTAGTACTGTATGCTGGTATTGTATGCTGGTACTGTATGCTGGTCCTGTATGTGGATGCTGGTATTGTATGCTGGTACTGTATGTGGATGCTGGTACTGTATGCTAGTACTGTATGATGGTACTGTATGTGGATGCTAGTACTGTATATGGATGCTGGTACTGTATGCTGGTACTGTATGCTGGTACTGTATGTGTATGCTGGTACTGGATGCTGGTACTGTATGCTGGTACTGTATGCTGGTACTGTATGCTGGTACTGTATTATGGTACTGTATGGTGGTACTGTATGCTAGTACTGTATGCTTGTACTTTATGATGGTACTGTATGCTGGTACTGTGTACTGGTACTGTATGCTGGTACTGTATGCTGGTACTGTATGATGGTACTGTATGCTGGTACTGTATGTGGATGATGGTACTGTATGATGGTATTGTATGCTGGTACTGTATGCTGGTATTGTATGTTGGTACTGTATGATGGTACTGTATGCTGGTACTGTATGCTGGTAATGTATGCTGGTAATGTATGCTGGTAATGTATGCTAGTACTGTATGCTGATATTGTATGTTGATACTGTATGTTGGTACTGAATGTTAGTACTGTATGTGGATGCTGGTACTATATGCTGGTACTGTATGTTGGTACTGTATGTGGATGCTGGTACTGTATGCTGGTACTGTATGCTGGTACTGTATGATGGTACTGTATGTTGGTACTGTATGTGGATGCTGGTACTGTATGCTGGTACTGTATGCTGGTACTATATGATGGTACCGTATGTTGGTACTGTATGTGGATGCTGGTACTGTATGCTGGTACTGTATGCTGGTACTGTATGTGGATGCTGGTACTGTATGCTAGTACTGTATGCTGGTACTGTATGATGGTAGTGTATGCTGGTACTGTATGCTGGTACTGTATGCTGGTACTGAATGTGGATGCTGGTACTGTATGCTGGTACTGTATGCTGGTACTGTATGCTGGTAATGTATGCTGGTACTGTATGCTGGTACTGTATGCTGGTATTGTATGCTGGTACTGGATGCTGGTACTGTATGTGGATGCTGGTACTGTATGATGGTACTGTATGCTGGTATTATATGCTGGTACTGTATGCTGGTACTGTGTGATGGTACTGTATGCTGGTACTGTATGCTGATATTGTATGTTTGTACTGTATGTTTGTACTGTATGTGGATGCTGGTACTGTATGATGGTGCTGTATGTTGGTACTGTATGTGGATGCTGGTACTGTATGCTGGTACTGTATGCTGGCAATGTATGTTGGTACTGTATGTTGGTACTGTATGTAGATGTTGGTACTGAATGTTGGTACTGTATGTGGATGCTGGTACTGTATGCTGGTACAGTATGTTGGTACTGTATGTGGATGCTGGTACTATATGCTGGTACTGTGTGCTGGTACTGTATGCTGGTACTATATGCTGGTACTGTATGCTGGTACTATATGCTGGTCCTGTATGTGGATGCTGTTACTGTATGCTGGTACTGTATGCTAGTACTGTATGTTGGTACTGTATGCTGGTACTGTATGCTGGTACTGTATGCTGGTACTGTATGATGGTACTGTAGGCTGGTACTGTATGCTGGTACTGTATGCTGGTAATGTATGTTGGTACTGTATGTGGATGCTGGTACGGTATGCTGGTACTGTATGCTGGTACTGTATGCTGGTACTGTATGTGGATGCTGGTACTGTATGCTCGAACTGTATGCTGGTATTGTATGCTGGTACTGTATGCTGGTACTGTATGTGGATGCTGGTATTGTATGCGGGTACTGTATGTGGATGCTGGTACTTTATGTGGATGCTGGTACTGTATGCTAGTACTGTATGATGGTACTGTATGTGGATGCTAGTACTGTATATGTATGCTGGTACTGTATGCTGGTACTGTATGCTGGTACTGTATGTGGATGCTGGTACTGTATGCTGGTACTGTATGCTGGTACTGTATGCTGGTACTGTATGCTGGTACAATGTATGCTGGTACTGTATGATGGTACTGTATGCTGGTACTGTATGCTAATATTGTATGCTGATATTGTATGTTGGTACTGTATGTTGGTACTGTATGCTGGTACTGTATGCTGGTACTGTATGCTGGTACTATATGATGGTACTGTATGTGGATGCTGGTACTGTATGCTGGTACTGTATGCTGGTACTGTATGTGGATGCTGGTACTGTATGCTGGTACTGTATGCTGGTATTGTATGCTGGTACTGTATGCTGGTTCTGTATGCTGGTACTGTATGATGGTACTGTATTATGGTACTGTATGCTGGTACTGTATGCTGGTACTCTATGCTGGTACAATGTATGCTGGTACTGTATGCTGGTACTGTATGCTGGTACTGTATGCTAGTATTGTATGCTGATATTGTATGTTGGTACTGTATGTTGGTACTGTATGTGGATGCTGGTACTGTATGCTGGTACTGTATGCTGGTACTATATGCTGGTAATGTATGCTGGTAATGTATGTTGGTACTGTATGTGGATGCTGGTATTGTATGCTGGTATTGTATGCTGGTACTGTATGCTGGTACTGTATGTGGATGCTAGTACTGTATGCTGGTATTGTATGCTGGTACTGTATGCTGGTCCTGTATGTGGATGCTGGTATTGTATGCTGGTACTGTATGTGGATGCTGGTACTGTATGCTAGTACTGTATGATGGTACTGTATGTGGATGCTAGTACTGTATATGGATGCTGGTACTGTATGCTGGTACTGTATGCTGGTACTGTATGTGTATGCTGGTACTGGATGCTGGTACTGTATGCTGGTACTGTATGCTGGTACTGTATGCTGGTACTGTATTATGGTACTGTATGGTGGTACTGTATGCTAGTACTGTATGCTTGTACTTTATGATGGTACTGTATGCTGGTACTGTGTACTGGTACTGTATGCTGGTACTGTATGCTGGTACTGTATGATGGTACTGTATGCTGGTACTGTATGTGGATGATGGTACTGTATGATGGTATTGTATGCTGGTACTGTATGCTGGTATTGTATGTTGGTACTGTATGATGGTACTGTATGCTGGTACTGTATGCTGGTAATGTATGCTGGTAATGTATGCTGGTAATGTATGCTAGTACTGTATGCTGATATTGTATGTTGATACTGTATGTTGGTACTGAATGTTAGTACTGTATGTGGATGCTGGTACTATATGCTGGTACTGTATGTTGGTACTGTATGTGGATGCTGGTACTGTATGCTGGTACTGTATGCTGGTACTGTATGATGGTACTGTATGTTGGTACTGTATGTGGATGCTGGTACTGTATGCTGGTACTGTATGCTGGTACTATATGATGGTACCGTATGTTGGTACTGTATGTGGATGCTGGTACTGTATGCTGGTACTGTATGCTGGTACTGTATGTGGATGCTGGTACTGTATGCTAGTACTGTATGCTGGTACTGTATGATGGTAGTGTATGCTGGTACTGTATGCTGGTACTGTATGCTGGTACTGAATGTGGATGCTGGTACTGTATGCTGGTACTGTATGCTGGTACTGTATGCTGGTAATGTATGCTGGTACTGTATGCTGGTACTGTATGCTGGTATTGTATGCTGGTACTGGATGCTGGTACTGTATGTGGATGCTGGTACTGTATGATGGTACTGTATGCTGGTATTATATGCTGGTACTGTATGCTGGTACTGTTGTGGTTGTTGTGGTTGTATGCTGATATTGTATGTTTGTACTGTATGTTTGTACTGTATGTGGATGCTGGTACTGTATGATGGTGCTGTATGTTGGTACTGTATGTGGATGCTGGTACTGTATGCTGGTACTGTATGCTGGTACTGATGTTGGTACATTATGCTGGTACTGTATGCTGGTAGTATGTTGGTACTGTATGCTGGTACTTATGCTGGTACTGTTGTGGTACTGTATGCTGGTACTGTATGTGGTACTGTATGTTGGTACTGTATGCTGGTACTGTATGTGGATGTGGTACTGTATGCTGGTACTGTATGCTGGTACTGTATGTTGGTACTGTATGCTGGTACTGTATGCTGGTACTGTATGCTGGTACTGTATGCTGGTACTGTATGCTGGTACTGTATGTGGTATGTATGCTGGTATGTATGTTGGTACTGTATGTGGATGTGGTACTGTATGTTGTTACTGTATGCTTGTACTGTATGTTGTTACTGTATGTGGATGCTGGTACTGTATGCTGGTACTGTATGATGGTATTTTATGTTGGTACTGTATGTTGGTACTGTATGTGGATGCTGGTATTGTATGCTGGTACTGTATGTGGATGCTGGTACTTTATGTGGATGCTGGTACTGTTTGCTGGTACTGTATGTGGTAGTATATGCTGGTACTGTATGCTGGTACTGTATGCTGGTACTGTATGCTGGTACTGTATGCTGGTACTGTATGTTGGTATTGTATGCTGGTACTGTATGCTGGTACTGTATGCTGGTACTGTATTTTGGTACTGTATGTTGGTACTGTATGATGGTACTGTATGCTGGTACTGTATGCTAGTATTGTATGCTGGTATTGTATGTTGGTACTGTATGTGTGGGTACTGTATGCTGGTACTGTATGTGGTACTGTATGTGGATGCTGGTACTGTATGTGGTACTGTATGCTGGTATTGTATGCTGGTACTGTATGCTGGTTCTGTATGCTGGTACTGTATGATGGTACTGTATTATGGTACTGTATGCTGGTACTGTATGCTGGTACTCTATGCTGGTACAATGTATGCTGGTACTGTATGCTGGTACTGTATGCTGGTACTGTATGCTAGTATCGTATGCTGATATTGTATGTTGGTACTGTATGTTGGTACTGTATGTGGATGCTGGTACTGTATGCTGGTACTGTATGCTGGTACTATATGCTGGTAATGTATGCTGGTAATGTATGTTGGTACTGTATGTGGATGCTGGTATTGTATGCTGGTATTGTATGCTGGTACTGTATGCTGGTACTGTATGTGGATGCTAGTACTGTATGCTGGTATTGTATGCTGGTACTGTATGCTGGTCCTGTATGTGGATGCTGGTATTGTATGCTGGTACTGTATGTGGATGCTAGTACTGTATGCTAGTACTGTATGATGGTACTGTATGTGGATGCTAGTACTGTATATGGATGCTGGTACTGTATGCTGGTACTGTATGCTGGTACTGTATGTGTATGCTGGTACTGGATGCTGGTACTGTATGCTGGTACTGTATGCTGTACTGTATGCTGGTACTGTATTATGGTACTGTATGGTGGTACTGTATGCTAGTACTGTATGTTGTACTTTATGATGTACTGTATGCTGGTACTGTGTACTGGTACTGTATGCTGGTACTGTATGCTGGTACTGTATGATGGTACTGTATGCTGTACTGTATGTGGATGATGGTACTGTATGATGGTATTGTATGCTGGTACTGTATGCTGGTATTGTATGTTGGTACTGTATGATGGTACTGTGCTGGTACTGTATGCTGGTAATGTATGCTGGTACTATATGAGGTACCGTATGTTGTACTGTATGTGGATGCTGGTACTGTATGTTGTTACTGTATGCTGGTACTGTATGATGGTACTGTATGTGGATGCTAGTACTGTATATGGATGCTAGTACTGTATGCTGGTACTGTATGCTGGTACAGTATGTGGATGCTGGTTCTGGATGATGGTACTGTATGCTGGTACTGTATGATGGTACTGTATGCTGGTACTGTATTCTGGTACTGTATGCTGGTACTGTATGCTGGTACTGTATGCTAGTACTTTATGATGGTACTGTATGCTGGTACTGTATGCTGGTACTGTATGCTGGTACTGTATGCTGGTACTGTATGTGGATGATGGTACTGTATGATGGTACTGTATGCTGGTACTGTATGCTGGTACTGTATGTTGGTACTGTTTGATGGTACTGTATGCTGGTACTGTATGCTGGTAATGTATGCTGGTACTGTATGCTGGTACTGTATGCTGATATTGTATGTTGGCACTGTATGTTGGTACTGTATTTTAGTACTGTATGTGGATGCTGGTACTATAAGCTGGTAATGTATGTTGGTACTGTATGTGGATGCTGGTACTGTATGCTGGTACTGTATGATGGTACTGTATGTTGGTACTGTATGTGGATGCTGGTACTGTATGCTGGTACTGTATACTGGTACTGTATGATGGTACTGTATGCTGGTACTGGATGCTGGTACTGTAAGTTGGTACTGTATGCTGGTACTGTATGTGGATGATGGTACTGTGTGCTGGTACTGTATGCTGGTACTGTCTGTTGGTACTGTATGTTGGTACTGTATGATGGTAATGTATGTGGATGCTGGTACTGTATGCTTGTACGGTATGCTTGTACTGTATGCTGGTACTGTATACTCGTACTGTATGCTGGTAATGTATGATGGTACTGTATGCTGGTACTGTATGCTGGTACTGTATGATGGTATTGTATGCTGGCACAGTATGCTGGTACTGTATACTAGTACTGTATGTTGGTACTGTATGCTGGTACTGTATGTTGGTACTGTATGCTGGTACTGTATGTTGGTACTGTATGCTGGTTCTGTATGTGGATGCTGGTACTGTATGCTGGTACTGTATACTGGTACTATATGCTGGTACTGTATGCTGGTACTGTATGTTGGTACTGTATGGTGGTACTGTATGCTGATATTGTATGTTTGTACTGTATGTTTGTACTGTATATGGATGCCGGTACTGTATGCTGGTGCTGTATGTTTTGTACTGTATGTGGATGCTGGTACTGTATGCAAGTACTGTATGCTGGCAATGTATGTTGGTACTGTATGTTGGTACTGTATGTGGATGTTGGTACTGAATGTTGGTACTGTATGTGGATGCTGGTAATGTATGCTGGTACTGTATGTTGGTACTGTATGTGGATGCTGGTACTATATGCTGGTACTGTGTGCTGGTACTGTATGCTGGTACTATATGCTGGTACTGTATGCTGGTACATTATGCTGGTCCTGTATGTGGATGCTGGTACTGTATGCTGGTACTGTTTGCTGGTACTGTATGCTGGTAATTTATGATGGTACTGTATTATGGTACTGTATGCTGGTACTGTATGCTGGTACTCTATGCTGTTACAATGTATGCTGGTACTGTATGCTGGTACTGTATGCTGGTACTGTATGCTAGTATTGTATGCTGATATTGTATGTTGGTACTGTATGTTGGTACTGTATATGATGCTAGTACTGTATGCTGGTACTGTATGCTGGTACTGTATGCTGGTAATGTATGTTGGTACTGTATGTGGATGCTGGTATTGTATGCTGGTACTGTATGCTGGTACTGTATGCTGGTACTGTATGTGGATGCTAGTACTGTATGCTGGTACTGTATGCTGGTACTGTATGCTGGTACTGTATGTGGATGCTGGTATTGTATGCTGGTACTGTATGTGGATGCTGGTACTGTATGCTAGTACTGTATGATGGTACTGTATGTGGATGCTAGTACTGTATATGGATGCTGGTACTGGATGCTGGTACTGTATGCTGGTACTTTATGTGGATGCTGGTACTGGATGCTGGTACTGTATGCTGGTACTGTATGCTGGTACTGTATGCTGGTACTGTATTCTGGTACTGTATGCTGGTACTGTATGCTGGTACTGTTTGCTGGTACTTTATGATGGTACTGTATGCTGGTACTGTGTACTGGTACTGTATGCTGGTACTGTATGCTGGTACTGTATGCTGGTACTGTATGCTGGTACTGTATGTGGATGATGGTACTGTATGATGGTATTGTATGCTGGTACTGTATGATGGTACTGTATGTTGGTACTGTATGATGGTACTGTATGCTGGTACTGTATGCAGGTAATGTATGCTGGTACTGTATGCTAGTACTGTATGCTGATATTGTATGTTGGTACTGTATGTTGGTACTGAATGTTAGTACTGTATGTGGATGCTGGTACTATATGCTGGTACTGTATGTTGGTACTGTATGTGGATGCTGGTACTGTATGCTGGTACTGTATGCTGGTACTGTATGATGGTACTGTATGTTGGTACTGTATGTGGATGCTGGTACTGTATGCTGGTACTGTATGCTGATACTGTATGATGGTACTGTATGTTGGTACTGTATGTGGATGCTGGTCCTGTATGCTGGTACTGTATGTTGGTACTGTATGTGGATGCTGGTCCTGTATGCTAGTACTGTATGCTGGTACTGTATGCTGGTAGTGTATGCTGGTACTGTATGCTGGTAGTGTATGCTGGTACTGTATGTTGGTACTGTATGCTGGTACTGTATGCTGGTACTGTATGCTGGTACTGAATGTGGATGCTGGTATTGTATGCTGGTAATGTATGCTGGTACTGTATGCTGGTACTGTATGTGGATGCTAGTACTGTATGCTAGTACTGTATGCTGGTACTGTATGCTAGTACTGTATGCTGGTACTGTATGTGGATGATGGTATTGTATGCTGGTACTGTATGTGGATGCTGGTACTGTATGTGGATGCTGGTACTGTATGCTAGTACTGTATGATGGTACTGTATGTGGATGCTAGTACTGTATATGGATGCTGGTACTGGATGCTGGTACTGTACGCTGGTACTGTATGTGGATGCTGGTACTGTATGCTAGTACTGTATGATGGTACTGTATGTGGATGCTAGTACTGTATATGGATGCTGGTACTGTATGCTGGTACTGTATTCTGGTACTGTATGCTGGTACTTTATGATGGTACTGTATGCTGGTACTGTGTACTGGTACTGTATGCTGGTACTGTAGGGTGGTACTGTATGCTGGTACTGTATGCTGGTACTGTATGTGGATGATGGTACTGTATGATGTTATTGTATGCTGGTACTGTATGCTGGTACTGTATGTTGGTACTGTATGATGGTACTGTATGCTGGTACTGTATGCTGGTAATGTATGCTGGTACTGTATGCTAGTACTGTATGCTGATATTGTATGTTGGTACTGTATGTGGATGCTGGTACTGTATGCTGGTACTGTATGATGGTACTGTATGTTGGTACTGTATGTGGATGCTGGTACTGTATGCTGGTACTGTGGTACTGTATGTTGGTACTGTATGTGGATGCTGGTACTGTATGCTGGTACTGTATGATGGTACTGTATGTTGGTACTGTATGTGGATGCTGGTACTGTATGCTGGTACTGTATGATGGTACTGTATGCTGGTACTGTATGATAGTACTGTATGCTGGTACTGTATGTTGGTAGTGTATGCTGGTACTTTATGCTGGTACTGTATGCTGGTACTGTATGCTGGTACTGTATGCTGGTACTGAATGTGGATGCTGGTACTGTATGCTGGTACTGTATGCTGGTAATGTATGCTGGTACTGTATGCTGGTACTGTATGCTGGTATTGTATGCTGGTACTGGATGCTGGTACTGTATGTTGTTACTGTATGCTGGTACGGTATGTGGATGATGGTACTGTGTGCTGGTACTGTATGCTGGTACTGTCTGTTGGTACTGTATGTTGGTACTGTATGCTGGTACTGTATGTGGATGCTGGTACTGTATACTGGTACTGTATGCTGGTACTGTATGATGGTACTGTATGATGGTACAGTATGCTGGTACTGTATGCTGGTACTGTATGCTGGTACTGTATGTTGGTACTGTATGATGGTACTATATGCTGGTACTGTATACTGGTACTGTATGTTGGTACTGTATGCTGGTTATGTATGTGGATGCTGGTACTGTATGATGGTACTGTATACTGGTACTGTATGCTGGTATTGTATGCTGGTACTGTATGTTGGTACTGTATGCTGGTACTGTATGCTGGTACTGTATGCTGGTACTGTATGTTGGTACTGTATGCTGGCACTGTATGTGGATGCTAATACTGTATGCTGGTACTGTATGTTGGTACTGTATGCTGTTACTGTATGTGGATGCTGGTACTGTATGCTGGTACTATATGCTGGTACTGTATGTTGGTACTGTATGTTGGTACTGTATGCTGGTACTGTATGTGGATGCTGGTACTGTATTCTGGTACTGTATGCTGGTACTGTATGATGGCACTGTATGCTGGTACTGTATGCTGATATTGTATGTTGGTCATGTATGTTGGTACTGTATGTGGATGCTGGTATTGTATGTGGATGCTGGTACTGTATGTTGGTACTGTATGTGGATGCTGGTACTGTATGCTGGTACTGTATGCTGGTAATGTATGTTGGTACTGTATGTGGATGTTAGTACTGAATGTTGGTACTGTATGAGGATGCTGGTAATGTATGCTGGTACTGTATGTTGGTACCGTATGTAGATGTTGGTACTATATGCTGGTACTGTATGCTGGTACTGTATGCTGGTACTATATGCTGGTACTGTATGGTGGTACTGTATGTGGATGCTGGTACTGTATGCTGGTACTGTATGCTGGTACTGTATGTTGGTACTGTATGCTGGTATTGTATGCTGGTACTGTATGCTGGTACTGTATGCTGGTACTGTATGCTGGTACTGTATGCTGGTACTGTATGTTGGTACTGTATGCTGGCACTGTATGTGGATGCTGGTACTGTATGCTGGTATTGTATGTTGGTACTGTATGCTGGTACTGTATGTGGATGCTGGTACTGTATGCTGGTACTATATGCTGGTACTGTATGTTGGTACTGTATGTTGGTACTGTATGCTGGTACTGTATGTGGATGCTGGTACTGTATGCTGTTACTGTATGGTGTTACTGTATGATGGTACTGTATGCTGGTACTGTATGCTGTTTGTATGTTGGTTGTATGTTGGTACTGTATGTGGTGCTGGTATTGTATGTTGGTACTGTATGTTGGTACTGTATGTGGATGCTGGTACTGTATGCTGGTACTGTATGTTGGTACTGTATGTGGATGCTGGTACTGTATGCTGGTACTGTATTCTGGTACTGTATGATAGATTCTGTACACATGTAGGCTGGTACTGTATGTTGGTACCGTATGTAGAGGTTGGTACTAGAGGCCTGGTACTGTATGCTGGTACTGTATGGCACTGTACTAGATGCTGGTACTGTATGGTACTGTATGATGGATGCTGGTACTGTAGTGCTGGTACTGTATGCTGTTACTCGTATTTTGTACTGTCTGCTGGTACTGTATGAACTGGCAACTAGTATTCTGTAATGCTTGCTGTGGTTACCTGTATGCTGGTACATATGTCTAAATGCAATGGTACTGGTTATTGCTGGTACAATGTATGCTGGTACAATGTATGCTGGTACTGTATGCTGGTACTGTATGCTGGTAATGTATGCTAGTATTATATGCTGATATTGTATCTTGGTACTGTATGTTGGTACTGTATGTGGATGCTGGTACTGTATGCTGGTACTGTATGCTGGTACTGTATGTTGGTACTGTATGCTGGTACTGTATGCTGGTAATGTATGTTGGTACTCTATGTGGATGCTGGTACTGTATGCTGGTACTGTATGCTGGTACTGTATGCTGGTACTGTATGTGGATGCTTGTACTGTATGCTGGTACTGTATGCTGGTACTGTATGCTGGTACTGTATGTGGATGCTGGTATTGTATGCTGGTACTGTATGTGGATGCTAATACTGTATGTGGATGCTGGTACTGTATGCTAGTACTGTATGATGGTACTGTATGTGGATGCTAGTACTGTATATGGATGCTGGTACTGTATGCTGGTACTGTATGCTGGTACTGTATGTGGATGCTGATTCTGGATGCTGGTACTGTATGCTGGTACTGTATGCTGGTACTCTATGCTGGTACTATATTCTGGTACTGTATGCTGGTACTGTATGCTGGTACTGTATGCTGGTACTTTATGATGGTACTGTTTGCTGGTACTGTATACTGGTACTGTATGCTGGTACTGTATGCTGGTACTGTATACTGGTACTGTATGTGGTTGTTGTGGATGATGGTACTGTATGTTGTACTGTATGATGGTACTGTATGTTGTTACTGTATTTTGGTACTGTATGATGGTACTGTATGCTGGTACTGTATGATGGTAATGTATGCTGGTATTGTATGCTGGTACTGTATGCTGGTATTGTATGTTGGTACTGTATGTTGGTACTGTATGTTGGTATTGTATGTGGTGTGGTACTGTATGTTGGTACTGTATGTGGTTGTATGCTGGTACTGTATGCTGGTACTGTATGTTGGTACTGTATGTTGGTACTGTATGTTGGTATTTTGTGGATGATGGTACTGTGTGCTGGTACTGTATGCTGGTAGTGTATGTTGGTACTGTATGTTGGTACTGTATGTTGGTACTGTATGTGGATGCTGGTACTGTATGATGGTACTGTATGTTTGTACTGTATGCTGGTACTGTATTTTGGTACTGTATGCTGGTACTGTATGATGGTATTGTATGTGGTTGTATGCTGGTACTGTATGATGGTATTGTATGATGGTACTGTATGTTGTTACTGTATGCTGGTACTGTATGCTGGTACTGTATGCTGGTACTGTATGCTGGTACTGTATGCTGGTACTGTATGCTGGTACTGTATGTTGGTACTGTATGCCGGTACTGTATGCTGGTACTGTATGCTGGTACTGTATGTTGGTACTGTATGCTGGTTCTGTATGTGGATGCTGGTACTGTATGATTGTACTGTATACTGGTACTGTATGCTGGTATTGTATGCTGGTACTGTATGCTTGGTACTGTATGCTGGTACTCTATGCTGGTACTGTATGTTGGTACTGTATGCTGGCACTGTATGTCGATGCTGGTACTGTATGCTGGTACTGTATGTTGGTACTGTATGCTGGTACTGTATGTGGATGCTGGTACTGTATGCTGGTACTATATGCTGGTACTGTATGTTGGTACTGTATGTTGGTACTGTATGCTGGTACTGTATGTGAATGCTGGTACTGTATGCTGGTACTGTATGCTGGTACTATATGCTGGTACTGTATGCTGGTACTGTATGATGGTACTGTATGCTAGTACTGTATACTGATAATGTATGTTTGTACTGTATGTTTGTGCTGTATGTGGATGCTGGTACTGTATGCTGGTGCTGTATGTTGGTACTGTATGTGGATGCTGGTACTGTATGCTGGTACTGTATGCTGGCAATGTATGTTGGTAATGTATGTTGGTACTGTATGTGTATGTTGGTACTGAATGTTGGTACTGTATGTGGATGCTGGTACTGTATGCTGGTACTGTATGTTGGTACTGTATGTGGATGCTGGTACTTTATGCTGTTACTGTGTGCTGGTACTGTATGCTGGTACTATATGCTGGTACTGTATGCTGGTACTCTATGCTGGAACTGTATGTGGATGTTGGTACTGTATGCTGGTACTGTATGCTGGTACTGTATGTTGGTACTGTATGCTGGTACTGTATGCTGGTACTGTATGCTTGTACTGTATGCTGGTACTGTAGGCTGGTACTGTATGCTGGTACTGTATGCTGGTAATGTATGTTGGTACTGTATGTGGATGCTGGTACTGTATGCTGGTACTGTATGCTGGTACCGTATGCTGGTACTGTATGTGGATGCTGGTACTGTATGATGGTACTGTATGCTGGTACTGTATGCTGGTACTGTATGCTGGTACAGTATGTGGATGCTGGTATTGTATGCGGGTACTGTATGTGGATGCTGGTACTGTATGTGGATGCTGGTACTGTATGCTAGTAATGTATGATGGTACTGTATGTGGATGCTAGTACTGTATATGGATGCTGGTACTGTATACTGGTACTGTATGCTGATACTGTATGCTGGTACTGTATGCTGGTACTGTATGTGGATGCTGGTACTGGATGCTGGTACTGTATGCTGGTACTGTATGCTGGTACTGTATGCTGGACAAGTGTATGCTGGTACTCTAATGCTGGTCTGTACTGCGGTACTTTTAGTGCTAGTATCATGTAATGTGCTGAATCTTAAGTTATTTTGGTACTGTATGTTGTACTGTATGTGGTAATGCTGTGGTACGGATGCTGGTACTGTATCATGGTACATGTCTGACTGGTACTGTATTCTGGTACAATGTATGCTGTACATGTATGCGGTACTTGTATGCTGGGTACTGTATGGCTGGTACTGGATGCGAGTACGGTATGTTGGTACTGGTATGCTGGTCGTATGTGGATTATGTACTGTATGATTGGTACTGTATGTTTTGTACTGTTGTGGGATGCTGGTACGTGCTTTACTGTATGGCTGGTACTGTATGCCTGGTACTAGTAGTGCTGGTATTGGATGCTTGTACTGTATTTGGTACTGTATGCTGGTACTGTATGTGTGGATGATGGACTGGTTCTGGTACTGTATGCTGGTACTGTATGCTGGTACTATATGCTGGTACTGTATGATGGTACTGTATGTGGATGCTGGTACTGTATGCGGGTACTGTATGCTGGTACTGTATGTTGGTACATTATGCTGGTACTGTATGCTGGTAGTGTATGCTGGTACTGTATGCTGGTACTGTATGCTGGTACTGTAAACTGGTACAATGTATGCAGGTACTGTATGCTGGTACAATGTATGCTGGTACAATGTATGCTGGTACTGTATGCTGGTACTGTATGCTGGTTCTGTATGCTGGTATTGTATGATGGTATTGTATGTTGGTACTGTATGTTGGTACTGTATGTGGTGTTGTACTGTATGCTGGTATTGTATGTTGGTACTGTATGTTGGTACTGTATGCTGGTACTGGTATTGGATGTTGGTACTGGTATGTTGGTAGCTGTAGTGCTGGTATGTATGCTGTATTGTATGCTGGTGTTGTATGTTGGTACTGTATGCTGGTACTGTATGCTGGTACTGTATGTTGGTACTGTATGCTGGCACTGTATGTCGATGCTGGTACTCTATGCTGGTACTGTATGTTAGTACTGTATGCTGGTACTGTATATGGATGCTGGTACTGTATGCTGGTACTATATGCTGGTACTGTATGTTGGTACTGTATGATGGTACTGTATGCTGGTACTGTATGTGGATGCTGGTACTGTATGATGGTACTGTATGCTGGTACTATATGCTGGTACTGTATGCTGGTACTGTATGATGGTACTGTATGCTGGTACTGTATGCTGATATTGTATGTTTGTACTGTATGTTTGTACTGTATTTGGATGCTGGTACTGTATGCTGGTGCTGTATGTTGGTACTGTATGTGGATGCTGGTACTGTATGCTGGTACTGTATGCTGGTACTGTATGTGGATGCTGGTACTGTATTATGGTACTGTATGCTGGTACTGTATGCTGGTACTGAATGCTGGTACTGTATGTGGATGCTGGTATTGTATGCTGGTACTGTATGTGGATGCTGGTACTGTATGTGGATTCTGGTACTGTATGCTAGTACTGTATGATGGTACTGTATGTGGATGCTAGTACTGTATATGGATGCTGGTACTGTATGCTGGTACAGTATGCTGGTACTGTATGTGGATGCTGGTACTGGATGCTGGTACTGTATGCTGGTACCGTATGATGGTACTGTATGCTGGTAATGTATTTTGGTACTGTATGCTGGTACTGTATGCTGGTACTGTATGCTGGTACTTTATGATGGTACTGTATGCTGGTACTGTATACTGGTACTGTATGCTGGTACTGTATGCTGGTACTGTATGCTGGTACTGTATGTTGGTACTGTATGATGGTACTGTATGCTGGTACCGTATGCTGGTAATGTATGCTGGTACTGTATGCTGGTACTGTATGCTGATATTGTATGTTGGTACTGTATGTTGGTACTGTATGTTAGTACTGTATGTGGATGCTGGTACTATATGCTGGTACTGTATGTTGGTACTGTATGTGGATGCTGGTACAGTATGCTGGTACTGTATGATGGTACTGTATGTTGGTACTGTATGTGGATTTTGGTACTGTATGCTGGTACTGTATGCTGGTACTGTATGCTGGTACTGGATGCTGGTACTGTATGTTGGTACTGTATGCTGGTACTGTATGTGGATGATGGTACTGTATGATGGTACTGTATGTTGGTACTGTATGTGCATGCTGGTACTGTATGCTGGTACTGTATGCTGGTACTGTATGCTGGTACTGTATGCTGGTACTGGATGCTGGTACTGTATGTTGGTACTGTATGCTGGTACTGTATGTGGATGATGGTAACTGTATGCTTTTGTACTAGTAGGCTGGTACTTATGCCGTACTGTAGGCTGTACGTATAGTAGTATGATGGTACTGTATGCTGGTACTATATGCTGGTACTGTATGCTGGTACTGTATGATGGTACTGTATGCTGGTACTGTATGCTGATATTGTATGTTTGTACTGTATGTTTGTACTGTATTTGGATGCTGGTACTGTATGCTGGTGCTGTATGTTGGTACTGTATGTGGATGCTGGTACTGTATGCTGGTACTGTATGCTGGTACTGTATGTGGATGCTGGTACTGTATTATGGTACTGTATGCTGGTACTGTATGCTGGTACTGAATGCTGGTACTGTATGTGGATGCTGGTATTGTATGCTGGTACTGTATGTGGATGCTGGTACTGTATGTGGATTCTGGTACTGTATGCTAGTACTGTATGATGGTACTGTATGTGGATGCTAGTACTGTATATGGATGCTGGTACTGTATGCTGGTACAGTA
>JABXNX010002422.1:0-43156 GCA_014843695.1 Archivesica marissinica | reverse complement strand
TAGCAAGGACCCGGTTTTCGAAAGAAGCAGCATCACAAGACTTGTCATATTGCATTGGAAAATGAAACCGCATATGGATGTCTACTAGACCATGAAATCGATGTAGACCTTAATCATTTTAGAAACATTCACACAAATGCCTCGACGGTAGCGACTATCACGAGAACCACACGATTGTATTAGAATATAAGAGCTCTTGATAGAACAGGCCACATAGTAACACTCTAGCAGTTTTACTATACCCGTTTTTTTCAATGGAGTTATGAAGTTATTCTCTTGACTGAGCAACACTCGTATAAGTGCGGTAAGTAACGTATGCGACGCTCTTCGTCTAGTGCGAACACGTTTCATTGTATGAAGTAATTACATATTCACTGCTATACTAGAGAACATAGAAAACGCACACTTCGGGAAAATGACGGATATATAGTCCAGTGGTAACACGCTGGACTGGTAATCCAGGGATCGCAGGTTGGATCCCCCGTCTGACCCTAATACAATTAACAGTCTTTCAGATGGGACGTTCAACCGAGGTCTCGTGTCGGTGCTTTACACCGTGCACGTAAAAGAACCAGAGGAGATTCTGGAATGGGTCTCTGTCTGTATCATGCACTATCCTCCAAAATCTAAAATAACTAATCTCTTCAGGAGGCGTCGCTCATATGGGCAACCGGTAGCGACGATAAATAAACGTAAAAACACACACTTCGGAAAATCAATAACTATATAAATATATATATTTTACATATTGGATCGTTTTCGGCTTATATCCTCTGCATATTATGGTGAAGTGGACATCGTAATATTATATAAGCAAGTAAATGCATGCATATTCAATACGCTTCAGATAGTGGCAAATAACTTAATCTTATTTAGTTTAGTTTATACAAATTTATTTTAGCTCGATTGCGAAACAAGTTCTTTCAACTTATATGAATCACTCTCGAGACCTCATTCCTGCTGGAATCCATTGCCATGAAGGAGAGAGATGAGGCAACGTGTAATTTAAATGCCTTGCCTAAGGGCACAATCGTAACGGCTCCAGCGGGGCTCGAACTCCGGACCTTTCGCACCTGAAGCGAACGCTCATCCACGGCGCAATCACGACTTCCTTAATCGTATTTGATCTCGCGTGCCATGGCATATCATCTATATCTATTTCTTATCATATGCACTTTAGATTTATATTAATTATCTATATTTGTGTTACTGGTGTATGTAACGATATGTTATTCCACACTGTGAGATATGTCGGCCAAGGATATATATACTAGAGGACATAGAAAACGCACACTTCGGTTTACATGAAATACTATATGCTATATACTATATAAATGCATAGTTTTATACATTTTGGAATATTTTTAGTTGTTCAGTTTGTGTTTTGTAATAAAGATGTGATATATCTTTGATGGAATCCTTCGTATTTCGTTTTCATGTAATAATAATCATATAATGTAGGTGCGCGTTTTCTATTTCCTCTAGCATATAATGTAGGTGTGCGTTTTCTATGTCCTCTAGTATATAATGTAGGTGTGCGTTTTCTATGTCCTCTAGTATATAATGTAGGTGTGCGTTTTCTATGTCCTCTAGTATATAATGTAGGTGTGCGTTTTCTATGTCCTCTAGTATATATGTAGGTGTGCGTTTTCTATGTCCTCTAGTATATAATGTAGATGTAGGTGTGCGTTTTCTATGTCCTCTAGTATATAATGTAGGTGTGCGTTTTCTATGTCCTCTAGTATATAATGTAGGTGTGCGTTTTCTATGTCCTCTAGTATATAATGTAGGTGTGCGTTTTCTATGTCCTCTAGTATATAATGTAGGTGTGCGTTTTCTATGTCCTCTAGTATATAATGTAGGTGTGCGTTTTCTATGTCCTCTAGTATATAATGTAGGTGTGCGTTTTCTATGTCCTCTAGTATATAATGTAGGTGTGCGTTTTCTATGTCCTCTAGTATATAATGTAGGTGTGCGTTTTCTATGTCCTCTAGTATATAATGTAGGTGTGCGTTTTCTATGTCCTCTAGTATATAATGTAGTGTGCGTTTTCTATGTCCTCTAGTATATAATGTAGGTGTGCGTTTTCTATGTCCTCTAGTATATAATGTAGGTGTGCGTTTTCTATGTCCTCTAGTATATAATGTAGGTGTGCGTTTTCTATGTCCTCTAGATATAATGTAGGTGTGCGTTTTCTGTGCGTTTTCTATGTCCTCTAGTATATAATGTAGGTGTGCGTTTTCTATGTCCTCTAGTATATAATGTAGGTTGCGTTTTCTATGTCCTCTAGTATATAATGTAGGTGTGCGTTTTCTATGTCCTCTAGTATATAATGTAGGTGTGCGTTTTCTATGTCCTCTAGTATATAATGTAGGTGTGCGTTTTCTATGTCCTCTAGTATATAATGTAGGTGTGCGTTTTCTATGTCCTCTAGTATATAATGTAGGTGTGCGTTTTCTATGTCCTCTAGTATATAATGTAGTGTGCGTTTTCTATGTCCTCTAGTATATAATGTAGGTGTGCGTTTCTATGTCCTCTAGTATATAATGTAGGTGTGCGTTTCTATGTCCTCTAGTATATAATGTAGGTGTGCGTTTTCTATGTCCTCTAGTATATAATGTAGATGTGCGTTTTCTATGTCCTCTAGTATATAATGTAGATGTGCGTTTTCTATGTCCTCTAGTATATAATGTAGATGTGCGTTTTCTATGTCCACTAGTATATAATGTAGATGTTGGTTTTCTATGTCCTCTAGTATATAATGTAGGTGTGCGTTTTCTGTGTCCTCTAGTATATAATGTAGGTGTGCGTTTTCTATGTCCTCTAGTATACTTACCCGACAATAGATAATGATTCATTTCAGAATACCGTCCTTTCCGTACGAAATCACTCCATGATGAGTTTTTATGAATATAATAATTATACTGATTTCAATGTTTGGAATTTACATTTCATGCAGATTTATCTCGATATATTTAACCAGATACAGTTGAGGTGTCCCTGTTGTAATGGTTGCACTGAGTGATAGAGAATGCATCCATGTGCGCGTGTGTAATTTCCAAATATCTTTCAGCTAATATGGTTTGCTGTTGAGTGGAGTTTCACTGTATGGCTTATCTTACAAGTTTGTCGAAGGAATAGGAGTATGATGTATTGGGAACTTTGAACACGTTCCTGTGAACTAGTGCATACTGAGTCACCTACCTGCTTTATATATATGTCATTCATATCGTTCCTAGATTCATACATCCTCGGAATACATGATTATATATCTTTCCTAGATTCATACATCCTCGGAATACATGATTATATATCGTTCCTAGATTCATACATCCTCGGAATACATGATTATATATCTTTCCTAGATTCATACATCCTCGGAATACATGATTATATATCGTTCCTAGATTCATACATCCTCCGAATAGTTGATTATATATCGTTGATTATTTATATATATATTCCTATTCCTATATTTGCATACATCCTCGAACTATCTTACATAGCATTCCTAGTTGTTCATACAACCATGTACAGGTTTGCATGCATCTTTGGTGATGTATTTAAGAACATAAATAAGTGCAGGTTACCCAGAGGCATGGTTCAATTCTCAAACACAATATTGTGAAAGAAATTAAACAATAAGGATATGGTGCACGAATTAAACACCTGCTATATAGTTGACAGTAGGTGTTAGTAAAGATGTGTACAGACGGCTATGTAGTCCAGTGGTTAACACGTTGGATTGCGACTCCATGGATCGTAGGTTCGATCCCCCGTCTGACCCTAATACAATTAATAGTTTTTCAGATGGGACTTTAAACAGAGGTCTCGTGTCGGTGATTTACACCGTGCACGTAAAAGAACCAGAGGAGACTCTGGAATGGGTCTCTGTCTGTATCATCGCACTATCCTCCAAATATCTAAAATGTCTAATCTCTTCAGGAGGCGTCGCTCATATGAACGTAAACCACACCACATTACAGATGTGCAGTTACTCGGTGTGAACGATGTACTATGATGCAACTCGCATAGTAACTCTAATAGCGATGAGCTAACGGGCACATGTAACGTTATTTAAGAGAGATGGTGTCTCGGTAAGCCTTTTTTCTCAACCACCCAACTGAATAATGACATCAACCACGCGTTTTGACTCTAACCCTAACCCATAACCCTGGGCATAGCAAGTGATGAAGGCGCGTTATGCGTGGTTGATACTATATTCTGATCGGCTGGTTGAGATAAAGATTTTACGTGGTGTCTCCGAGACATACACTATTACGACGTGTAAACCATACTATATCACAGACCTCTCTTGTTTTCTGTTGCAAGTTGTTGTCGGACTCGGCAGTCTTCTAGACACTCATATTTAAGCCAATAATGTGTGGATTTGATGAAGCTCGCGTGTAAGTCGTGAAGCAAGTTCATTACAGTTCTCTCTGGCGGTAATATCAGGATACAAGACGGACGTGGATGTCCATGGGTTTTGGAGTTCCATTGTACTCTATTATTCCATCAGGCTAAGTAAGCCAATTATTAGCTTCACAGTCACATACCTTCAGTTTTCAATAATGAACAGACAAGTGGAGCTGTCATAGTAGTAATATCAGATGCCTAGTTTAAACTTTATTTATTTTACAACGATTGCGAAACAAGTTCTAACAACTTATATTAATCGGAGTATCCGGAGAAAACCCACCTGTCCTATCTGGCGACCACCGTACTATATCACATACGTCCCGGTCCGAGGATCGAACTCGGGTTGCATTGGTGAGAAGCGAGTGCGCTAACCACTGCGCTAATCGGACCACCAAATGTCTAAGTAAGATGCCAAAATATGGGACTACATGTGTTGATTTATTTTATTTTGCCACATAACCATGCGTGTATCGTTTCATAAACATTTATAAGGACACACTATATTTCCCAACACATTTAATCGAGCTAAAGCAATTAATCGATCAATCAATCAATCAATCAATCAATGAAATAGTGCTATGCAAGGAACATGCCATTCTTTATAGCTGATTTTTACCTTCGTAGCACTAACTATCTGAGACATCTTCAATACAATTCAATTTAGATATATTGCGAGACAAATTCTTACACACTTTGTTTAATCACCGCACCTGGAAACCTCTTTCGTGATGGATACATCGCCATCAATGAGAGGACAGAGGTAAATATTTCAAGCGTCTCTGTATAAGGACACCACTGACGCGGTTCTCTCGGGACTCGAGTTCACAACCTCTCGGTTATTTACAAGGTCGACACTGTAATCCCATTTCACAACGGATAATCCACTAGACACAATGACAATGCTTTCTTGCATGTAAATAACAAGACTTGCTTACACACAACTGTAATAAGGCTGATGCTGTAACTGAAGACACTATATATGCACCGTAGCGAGTACATCACAGGTCTGTGGCTATGCACCGTAGCGTGTACATCACATGAGCTGTGGCTATGCACCGTAGCGTGTACATCACATGAGCTGTGGTTATGCACCGTAGCGTGTACATCACAGGAGCTGGGGCTATGCACCGTAGCGTGTACATCACAGAAGATGTGGCTATGCACCGTAGCGTGTACATCACAGAAGCTGTGGCTATGCACCGTAGCATGTACATCACAGTAGCTGGGGCTATGCACTGTAGCGAATACATCACATGGGCTGTGGCTATGCGCCGTAGCGAGTACATCACATGAGCTGTGGCTATGCACTGTAGCGAATACATCACATGAGATGTGGCTATGCACCGTAGCGTGTACATCACATGAGCTGTGGCTATGCACCGTAGCGTGTACATCACAGTAGCTGGGGCTATGCACCGTAGCGAGTACATCACAGGAGATGTGGCTATGCACCGTAACGTGTACACCACAGGGGCTGTGGCTATGCACTGTATTGTGTACATCACAGTAGCTGGGGCTATGCACCGTAGCGAGTACACCACATGAGCTATGGCTATGCACAGTAGCGAGTACACCACAGGAGCTGTGGCTATGCACCGTAGCGTGTACACCACAGGGGCTGTGGCTATGCACCGTAGCGTGTACATCACATGAGCTGCGGCTATGCACCGTAGCCGCTCGCCCATATGGTTCGCCGGAGGCGAGGATAAATAAGATCAATCATCATGCACTGTAGCGATTACATCACATGAGCTGTGGCTATGCACCGTAGCGTGTACATCACATGAGCTGTGGTTATGCACCGTAGCGTGTACATCACATGAGCTGTGGCTATGCACCGTAGCGTGTACATCACAGAAGCTGTGGCTATGCACCGTAGCGTGTATATCACAGAAGATGTGGCTATGTACCGTAGAGTGTACATCACAGTAGCTGGGGCTATGCACCTTAGCGAGTACATCACATGAGCTGTGGCTATGCACCGTAGCGTGTACACCACAGGGGATGTGGCTATGCACCGTAGCGTGTACATCACAGTAGCTGGAGCTGTGCACCGTAGCGAGTACATCACATGAGCTGTGGCTATGCATCGTAGCGAGTACATCACAGGAGCTGTGGTTATGCATCGTAGCGTGTACATCACAGAAGCTGGGGCTATGCACCGTAGCGAGTACATCACAGAAGCTGTGGCTATGCACCGTAACGTGTACATCACAGAAGATGTGGCTATGCACCGTAGCGTATACATCACAGTAGCTGGGGCTATGCACCGTAGCGTGTACATCACAGGAGCTGGTGCTATGCACCGTAGCGTGTACATCATAGTAGCTGGAGCTATGCACCGTAGCGTGTACAACATAGTAGCTGGAGCTATGCACCGTAGCGTGTACATCACAGTAGCTGGAGCTATGCACCGTAGCGTGTACATCACAGGAGCTGTGGCTATGCACCGTAGCGTGTACATCACAGAAGCTGGAGCTATGCACCGTAGCGAGTACATCACAGTAGCTGGAGCTATGCACCGTAGCGTGTACATCACATGAGCTGAGGCTATGCACCGTAGCGTGTACATCATAGTAGCTGGAGCTATGCACCGTAGCGTGTACATCACATGAATTGGGGCTATGCACCGTAGCATGTACATCACAGGAGCTGGAGCTATGCACCGTAGCGTGTACATCACAGTAGCTGGAGCTATGCACCGTAGCGTGTACATCACATGAATTGTGGCTATGCACCGTAGTGTGTACATCATAGTAGCTGGAGCTATGCACCGTAGCGTGTACATCACAGTAGCTGGAGCTATGCACCGTAGTGTGTACATCATAGTAGCTGGAGCTATGCACCGTAGCGTGTACATCACAGTAGCTGGAGCTATGCACCGTAGCGTGTACATCACAGTAGCTGGAGCTATGCACCGTAGCGTGTACATCATAGTAGCTGGGGCTATGCACCGTAGCGAGTACATCACATGAGCTGGGGCTATGCACCATAGCGTGTACATCAGAGTAGCTAGAGCTATGCACCGTAGCGTGTACATCACATGAATTGGGGCTATGCACCGTAGCGTGTACATCACAGGAGCTGGAGCTATGCACCGTAGCGTGTACATCACAGTAGCTGGAGCTATGCACCGTAGCGTGTACATCACATGAATTGTGGCTATGCACCGTAGCGTGTACATCATAGTAGCTGGAGCTATGCACCGTAGCGTGTACATCACAGGAGATGTGGCTATGCACCATAGCGTGTACATCATAGTAGCTGGAGCTATGCACCGTAGCGTGTACATCATAGTAGCTGGAGCTATGCACCGTAGCGTGTACATCATAGTAGCTGGAGCTATGCACCGTAGCGTGTACATCACATGAATTGGGGCTATGCACCGTAGTGTGTACATCACAGTAGCTGGAGCTATGCACCGTAGCGTGTACATCATAGTAGCTGGGGCTATGCACCGTAGCGTGTACATCACAGTAGCTGGAGCTATGCACCGTAGCGTGTACATCACATGAATTGGGGCTATGCACCGTAGCGTGTACATCACAGGAGCTGGAGCTATGCACCGTAGCGTGTACATCATAATAGCTGGAGCTATGCACCGTAGCGTGTACATCACAGTAGCTGGAGCTATGCACCGTAGCGTGTACATCATAGTAGCTGGGGCTATGCACCGTAGCGAGTACATCACAGTAGCTTGAGCTATGCACCGTAGCATGTACATCACATGAATTGGAGCTATGCACCGTATCGTGTACATCACAGTAGCTGGAGCTATGCACCGTAGCGTGTACATCATAGTAGCTGGAGCTATGCACCGTAGCGTGTACATCACATAAGCTGTGGCTATGCACCCTAGCGTGTACATCACAGTAGCTGGAGCTATGCACCGTAGCGTGTACATCATAGTAGCTGGAGCTATGCACCGTAGCGTGTACATCATAGTAGCTGGAGCTATGCACCGTAGCGTGTACATCATAGTAGCTGGAGCTATGCGCCGTAGCGTGTACATCATAGTAGCTGGAGCTATGCACCGTAGCGTGTACATCACAGTTGCTGGAGCTATGCACCGTAGCGTGTACATCACAGTAGATGTGGCTATGCACCGTAGCGTGTACATCATAGTAGCTGGAGCTATGCACCGTAGCGAGTACATCACATGAGCTGTGGCTATGCACCGTAGCGTGTACATCACAGGAGCTGTGGCTATGCACCGTAGCGTGTACATCATAGTAGCTGGAGCATTGCACCGTAGCGTGTACATCATAGTAGCTGGAGCTATGCACCATAGCGAGTACATCACATGAGCTGTGGCTATGCACCGTAGCGTGTACATCATAGTAGCTGGAGCTATGCACCGTAGCGAGTACATCACAGTAGCTGGAGCTATGCACCGTAGCGAGTACATCACATGAGCTGGAGCTATGCACCGTAGCGTGTACATCATAGTAGCTGGAGCTATGCACCGTAGAGTGTACATCATAGTAGCTGGAGCTATGCACCGTAGCGTGTACATCATAGTAGCTGGAGCTATGCACCGTAGCGTGTACATCACAGTAGCTGGAGCTATGCACCGTAGCGTGTACATCATAGTAGCTGGAGCTATGCACCGTAGCGTGTACATCATAGTAGCTGGAGCTATGCACCATAGCGTGTACATCATAGTAGCTGGGGCTATGCACCGTAGTGTGTACATCACAGTAGCTGGAGCTATGCATCGTAGCGTGTACATCACAGGAGCTGTGGCTATGCACCGTAAGCCTGTACATCACAGTAGCTGGAGCTATGCACCGTAGCGTGTACACCACAGTAGCTGGAGCTATGCACCGTAGCGTGTACATCACAGTAGCTGGAGCTATGCACCGTAGCGTGTACATCACAGGAGCTGTGGCTATGCACCGTAGCGTGTACATCATAGTAGCTGGAGCTATGCACCGTAGCGTGTACATCATAGTAGCTGGAGCTATGCACCGTAGCGAGTACATCACATGAGCTGGGGCTATGCACCGTAGCGTGTACATCACATGAGCTGGAGCTATGCACCGTAGCGTGTACATCACATGAGCTGTGGCTATGCACCGTAGCGTGTACATCACAGTAGCTGTGGCTATGCACCGTAGCGTGTACATCATAGTAGCTGGAGCATTGCACCGTAGCGTGTACATCATAGTAGCTGGAGCTATGCACCGTAGCGAGTACATCACATGAGCTGTGGCTATGCACCGTAGCGTGTACATCATAGTAGCTGGAGCTATGCACCGTAGCGAGTACATCACAGTAGCTGGAGCTATGCACCGTAGCGTGTACATCATAGTAGCTGGAGCTATGCACCGTAGCGTGTACATCACAGTAGCTGGAGCTATGCACCGTAGCGTGTACATCATAGTAGCTGGAGCTATGCACCGTAGCGTGTACATCATAGTAGCTGGAGCTATGCACCGTAGCGAGTACATCACATGAGCTGGGGCTATGCACCGTAGCGTGTACATCACATGAGCTGGAGCTATGCACCGTAGCGTGTACATCACATGAGCTGTGGCTATGCACCGTAGCGTGTACATCACAGTAGCTGTGGCTATGCACCGTAGCGTGTACATCACAGTAGCTGTGGCTATGCATCGTAGTGTGTACATCACAGTAACTGTGGCTATGCACCGTAGCGTGTACATCACATGAGCTGAAGTTATGCACCGTAGCGAGTATATCACATGAATTGGTGCTATGCACCGTAGCGAGTACATCACATGAATTGGGGCTATGCACCGTAGCGAGTACATCACATGAGCTGAAGTTATGCACCGTAGCGAGTATATCACATGAATTGGTGCTATGCACCGTAGCGAGTACATCACATGAATTGGGGCTATGCACCGTAGCGAGTACATCACATGAATTGGGGCTATGCACCGTAGTGAGTACATCACATGAATTGGGGCTATGCACCGTAGCGAGTACACCACAGGAGCTGGGGCTGTCAATCAAAATAATAACAGACATGCAATGTAGCCGCTAGCCGACTATTAATCTATATGATTGTTACATCGTAAGTAACGACTTGTCTGGCATAACCGTACTTTATATGCACCAAACGAGTTCCCATATATAGCCGGATACGTATGCGAGGACTGCTATTTACCAGAACATTTATATTTCCTGAAATAGTAGAATCTTACATATGATATTTATATATCAAGATACTTTATGATTATTATGATAATATCACATGTCTCTCTTGCCGGTTTGTATGTGTACTGATTTGGTTTCCTCAGTACACGTTGTGATATTGAATCCTACAGAACCAGAGTAGGCTTATAGCCTCTTCTCTGCCCCCCCCCCGACATAGAGACTAGTTGTGTTACTTGTGTGTGTTTTACGTTTATTTATCGTCGCTACCGGTTACCCATATGAGCGACGCCTCCTGAAGAGAATAGTCATTTTAGAGTTTAGAGGATAGTGCAATGATACAGACAGAGACCCATTCCAGAATCTCCTCTGGTTCTTTTACGTGCACGGTGTAAAGCACTGGCTAAGGACCTCGGTTTAACGTCCCATCTGAAAGACTGTTAATTTTGTTAGGGTCAGTCGGTGGATCGAACCTGCGATCCCTGGATTACCAGTCCAGCGTGTTACCACTGGACTACAGATCCGTCTAGTTGTGTTACTAGTGCTAGATATGTTTTTATATCATCGAGTGATCACCGATGTTTATATTTCCACGAGTAGCGTTAGCCTAGAGTGGAAACACATATTCCAGTGATCACGAGAACAATGTATTCATTTTAACTGTCCTGCCGGGAACCTCATTGCATTACAATACACAACCGCACAACGAGATGAAATAAAATCCTATCTTACACTAATAAACACAAATCTTCTTTTTCGTTAATGATTTCCAATGATTTTTCTAATATAATATTCGTTTCAAATGTTATTCATTTTAACTGCCCTGTCGGGAGCCTCATTGCACTACAATACACAACCACACAATCGCTTATGTTAGTGTGAACGTCCTTAATAAGAAATAGTTCCGGTATAATGTTCAAGTTCATTTCTGTTTGGTGTCAAAATTAAAAACTACAGACAATACAAATTCATTAGAATATATTACTTAATGATTAACTGTTCACGATAGTCAGAAAATCGCTAAAATACAAAAGTACACACAACCGCGGAGGAATACGAAACTCAACCAGTGACAGAGAAAATACCATCTTTCACTGTTTCAAAGCAGTGGAGAAAACTCTATCATCATTGGAAACCACAAAAAAAATTGAACTACACAGGGAACTATGTCTTGAGAACGATTAAACTAACGTCATAATAACTTGTTTCGTAATTGAGCTAAAAGAAATATGCTTAAACTAATGCCACCGCTCCTATGCCATATAACATGCAATTCAAACGCCGCGTAATAGCAGATAGAATCGTGCTAAACGTACATTATTTAGTGAGTGACGTCATCCTTGACCTTAATTTCACCAGCATTTTGTATTTTTGTGACGTCATTTACGTATATATAACACTTTTTGTTGTTGTGATTTTTAGATATTTTAGTCATGTTTTACTTTCACTTTTTGATATGCATGCACTTTTCCAGTTATAGTTTTCATACAAATATGAATGTGTGTATGCATGTATACATGTATGAATGTATGTATACACGTATGTATTAAATCAAACAGTCTCACAACATTCTTAAAATAATCCACCGCCAGGGCCGTCGCTGGAGCTATTTTGATGATACGCACGGCCAAATATGCTTGTTTGTCGAGTGAGCATAGCGAGCGAGTACGCTAGGGGGGTCCGGGGGCAATGAAACAAGCACGTGAAATAGCACAAACTAAATTTCGAGATGCACCATATGTGCAATGGGCTCAATTATTCCACCACTCCACGCATCACGGCGTCTATGTATCCCTACTACCCCCCCCCTGGGGGTTTAATGAATTATTGGAATTTTTATTGTTTTCATTCATTTTCTGTGACCAATGATACGCACGTGCGTACTTGCGTATGCCCAGCGACGGGCCTGACCGCCATGATGAGAGCGCATGTAGCATTGCTCCAGTGACTGCACTATGCAGTCTATTATTAACTTGTAAACTCTGCTTAAACTGAAAACTATTCGTTGATTGATTAAACATATCTAAATTGTATACTATCTACCAACACAGACATGGACGCTTCAGGTGCGAAAGGTCCGAAGTTCGAGCCCTGCTGGAGCCGTTACGATTGTGCCATTAGGCAAGTCTTTTAAATTACACGTTGCCTCTTCTCTCTTCCTCGTGGCAATGGATTCCATCAGGAATGAATGAGGTCTCGAGAGTGAGTAATATAAGTTGTATGAACTTGTTTCGCAATCGAGCTCAAATAAATGTGTATAAACTAACACAGACATGGTGAATATTTCTAAGTTCCGGTTATTTACGTCGATTATCGTGACACGTTACGAGCAATATTACGGAAAAGTACACAAGCACGATATAATCTGGCAGTGCACTCAAATACGCGTGTTACTAAAGCTGCATATCTACCATCCAATGTTTCATGTTGTTAACTGGAGAAGAATACTTAGGAAACATAGCGCTTGAATAATGAATTAGGAAGCGAAACGTCTAGGGTTGCAATTAATATATTAAATCCATTCGATATGGAAACATTTGTGTTATTGCATAACAGCTCACACGTAAGACTGTTTTAAGAGGCGTGGTTAGCACGCTCGCCTCTCACCAATGCAACCCGGGTTCGATCCTTGGACCGGGAAGTATGTGAGATGGTACGGTGGTCGCCAGATCGGACAGGTGGGTTTTCTCCGGGTACTCCGGTTTTCTCCCACTCGAATGACCACATATACCGCTTTCATCCGCGCCAATGAGAGTGATTAATATAAGTTGTTAGAACCTGCTTCGCAATCGTTGTAAAATAAATAAATTTTAAACTCTAAGAGGTGTGTAGTCAGTCCTACACGATCCACACACAGCACGTGCGGCCGCCGACATGCACTATACATATATAATGCTACAGAATGGACATTTTTCAAACCATGTGTGAGGGCCTCCGTGGCCGAGCGGTTAAGTTCGTTGATCTGAACTAATTTGCCTCTCGTCGCTGTGGGTTCGAATCCCACTGGTGGTATTGCTTGCGGAACGTCAGTGGTTCTATATGGGTGCCCATCCGTGACTGTGCAATATTTCTCGGAGGGGCACCCGGGGCTTCCTCCACCAATAACAGCTGACGAGTTCTCATAAAGCTATCCAGCGTGCAGTGGGTCGGTGGTTCTACCGTGGTGCCCGTCCGTACACGAACTACTGCTCGGATGGGCACCCGTGTCTTCCTCCACCAATAAGACAGTACCAACAGTGTACATATTTAAGGCTTATATCTTACTTAAAACATACAGTTATATAACAAGATCCTACTAATTAACGAGTATGTACGAGTAGGATTGTGAAAATAATACTTTGGCATTTTGACAGCAGTCCAATATTAATAATAATGGACTGCAAGTGCAAAGGTATGACGTCATGACAATGTCTTAAATAGAATGAATGCAATAACATAAGTATGATTAAAGCAGCATTACATCGTATGAAATTTAAAGATATTTGAAAAATTCAATTTTTACGTATGGGTAGCAATGCTGCTACACATTCTAACATTATACTTTGTATGCTTATGTTCATTTGGCAAACAGTGTTTTTTTGCGATAAAACAAACTGGAAACCGAAAGTAGGACTTTCCGAGTCGATCGGTCACGCACTTGATTACAACCGGAACGCATCGTCCGCACTTGTTTACATTCGGAATGCATCGTCCCCATTTGTCCCACGTGGTCTTTTTTAATTAAATTACTTGATATGTTGATTCATTGTCTTTTAGGGACATTTCTACATCCCCGCGAGGGGTTCGACATTAGAGGAAGATAGATAGATAGTCTTTCATGTTCAAAATATATACGTTGTTTTCTACAACCTCTGTTGTTTCACGCATGCGCGCTGTGTGTGTTTACATTTCGTGTGTTGATAAACAAATTCGCGTATACGACGGTTTAAATTTATTGGAATTGTATCGTTTCTGGGCGACTATTTCGATTTTTGTAAACACACACACTTTAGTATTTATATTTTACCCAAAACATCCTTTATTACGATGTAATGCTGCTTTAAAAAAAAAGAAACAATGAAATCACTCTTGCAATAGTTGTACATGTATCAATCGTATAGCGGACCTACTGAACTGTAATAACGTCCAGCACAATTGCACTTATATTAAACTGTCGAAACGCTTTGCCAAATAACAAGTAATACAGTTTGGGTCAGTGGACTACAATTGGCAGAAAGTTCAATAGAAATAGCAGTCTCAGGACGCAGGAAGGATTGATATATTAGTATGGTTAATCAAATAAATTGAATAAAATACGTCGCCAGGCGCTCGATTTTATTAGATTCCGTGAAGTATGTTTCTAATTAATCTAATCATGGTTTTAAAGTTGAGTTTCGATAATGCGTGTATGTTTCCAACTATAGCAATGATTTACGGGGGCTTTTATAATTATTACAGAGCTCAATGGTGATGGTTGATGGTCGACTAATGCTGATTGGCTACTTCATTGATATGAACTGTAAACTGTGTACGCAGTGCTAATATTTACCATTGGTGCAGTAAATATATTGTGATAGCTCTGGGCTAGGCAGGATATATAACGCTTAAAATAGGCCTACATATATTTCGCCTGCCTCACGAGTTGTAAAATAAACCGGAAGTTGCGCGTTCGATACGGCAATGCGCAATGGATCTTGTACAGACGCGTAAATAAAATTAATATGGAGGTAGAATTTCGGAAATTTACACCATTTAACTATATTGAATTTCTTAACACACGGCAAGACTATTAGCGAAATACGATATGGAAATATATTGAACATTTATGCGATTCAAAATCTGGACTTGTCGATGTCGACGTAACAATCACCCAACGTGAAATTACTAAATTGAGGCAGTCGACGGGGTAAAAATGATAAAATAAAATCGATGAAAATCCCTAAACAAATAAAAAAAGTGACTAAAAACATTGTTTACCTTGTTTTTCAGCGTACTAAAATGCGAGCTTATGCATGCTCGTATTGCTGAAAGTGAAGTGAACAATTGTTCTTGTGTATTAAAATGTTCCTTGATTAATGTATACCTAATCAACATACATATCCACACCGAAAGCATTGCACGTGTTCTATATATTGTATATTGATACAAAGCATCATTTTCTGCACTACATATTTCTAATTCCGCCCTCGCAGTATTACTATAGTTGCGGTTCAGCAGCTGGAAGGCAATTCCAATAACGTCCTTCTTCAATACTCCAATTTCTCACAGCGCTCTAGGAAACGTACGTTATTAGTAGTACACAACTACTGCCGAGACTTTATCCTGTGTATTTCTGATTATACGAACGGAAAACATATTATTTACTTGATAGCAATCTGGGAATGAAAACTATACGTTCTCCGGGCACTATACAACTGTCGGATGGAAACCTTAAATTGCTGGTTGTATGAATAACAAGGATTTACATGCCTGATGTCTATGTATTTGTAGTATTAATCGTGAAATAAAACTTTCAAAGGATAATGAAATAAGAGTGTTATTATGTGGAAGATATAAGGCAACTAGTAGTGCATTCTAAGAAGCCACGTACGTACGAGCTGAGGGTAGATTTCAAACTTTACGGATTACTGGACATGTTACCAAGGTATCTAGTATTTTGAAATATAAGTTGATAATTTGGCAGAATATTAGTAATATATTAAGCTAATCTAGTTTTTGATAATGTGTTGTCGGTTCCATGGACGATTTGTTATTTAATGTATGACTAGATTTAAGTAAATCAATTAGGTGTTTGAACGGTTAAGCTATCCAATGACGTAGATCGCAATTGGTGGGATTGTAAAACATGACTTTAACCCTTTTTTGTTAAACCAGCTCATGCCCTCCACGAAAACTATCAATGTTGCTTACCCGTCAAAGCATGCCAACTTATCAGATATGTACATTAGGTTAGATAGTTTAATCAGAAGTAAGCACTAGCTCGAATTAGCTGTATTTTACTAATTGGTCTGATTTGGTGCATGTCATAATTACAATAAATAATGTTTTCAAGTTTATTGCCAAATATATATATTATATATATATATATATATATATATATATATATATATATATATATATATATATCAGCGTTATATTGCCTTTACACAAGCATAGACTATGGCAAAAATACATACACACATATATAAATACATATCTGGTTTAATAAATACATCACAGACGGATCTGTAGTCCAGTGGTAGCACGCTGGACTGGTACTCCAGGGATCGCAGGTTCGATCCCCCGTCTGACCCTAATACAATTAACAGTCTTTCAGATGGGACGTTAAACCGAGGTCATGTGTCGGTGCTTTACATCGTGCACGTAAAAGAACCAGAGGAGACTCTGGAATGGGTCTCTCTCTGTATCATTGCACTATCCTCCAACAATCTAAAATGACTAATCTGTTCAGGAGGCGTCGCTCATATGGGCAACCGGTAGCGACGATAAATAAACGTAAAACACACAATAAATACAATTACAAGTCTGGTTTAGGTATTTGAAGAATAGTGTATATTTATTATACATTATGTACATTAGGAAATAACTCCATTAACGTGTTGTATGTAAGTAATTCATTGTCAATGAAATAAACACGATTTCGTGATATATATGTTGCAAAAGAGGTCTGAATCCTGTGGTGTTCTAGAGTATGTCACTTGATTATTCTCAGCTGTTTGTTTCATATTCGGGCACTGCATCTTCTGCTTGGGAACACGTTTTTGGATACATTACTAGTTATGTTTGGGTGTGACCTTTATCCTTAACCGTTCTAGCGTTCTAGCTGTAGCTGTAGTCACATGTTGCTTAAATTCGTATCCATTTTGGTCTTAAGACGCTCCACAAAACGTGTAATTATTGGCAATCGAAGTTCCATTCTCACAAAAGCTCAGCAAACTATGTTCTCACAAAAGTACAGCAATATCGTGACACAATTATCCCAGCTCCGTATAATAATATTCCTCGATATATACAGACTAGACCATACTCTATTTTATTATATGATAGATATATCTTTATTTCGTAATAAGACATTCCTGGCCCATGAACAAAGCATCAATACAAAGTGAATCATATACAACACTAATCTCAACATACAACTTTATAAACACAACACAAATAGAAACAACTAAGCATTCATCATTGAAACTCGTATAAGTAGATCTGTTTAGATATTGACAAATGATCTACTACTCTCAAATGCTTATAATTATATACATTATACACGTGAGCATGATAGAGAGACATGTTGAGATATAACCTAGAAACGATGTGGTTGCAGTGAACGTCAGTTTCGTAAGAAGTTCATTGGCAATGTAGACAGAGCATGCACGTTTTATATACAAATGTTTTGTTAAGATCCCGGTTAGACAGTGGTATTTTATTCAAGAAAAACACTACAGGTACGAGGTGCCAATCTATTTTCATCCAGTGAGATAGGTAAAATGTTCTGGCAGCTTTACATGTACCAGCATTGCATATTGGCACAATTAGCGATTATTCTATGAGCGAATTAAGCGAATAATCCCCCCTTAGGAAAGCAGGTGTTGTCGGTATCACCCATCTGCCTAGCAAAATAAAATGTCTTGAATGCGATCAAAAGAATAAATCATTAGAATTTGCAGGAATTCCCTTCTGTGGGTGCCACCCGCCATTGTAACTCATACATCTTATGTTTAAAACGAATTAGACTTTAATACCATCATGGTACTAATTAAGTATTTATCGTGCTTAATTTGAGACAACTTGCTCCATTTGTTTGTGAGCTGGTGGTCCATTCTATACATAATAAATGAGAGAAAACTTCCTCAACAACATTCAAACTGATTGTAATTAAACAAACAGGAATAAGCTCAGAGCGCATTGATCGAAGCAGCAAATGCGGTAAGTGATTAAAACAATTAAACATACAAACAGGAATAAGCTCAGAGCGCATTGATCGAAGCAGCAAATGCGGTAAGTGATTAAAACAATTAAACATACAAACTATAGCCCATGTTAGGGGGAGGGGGCTACATAGCTTTGGAACAGGCGTCGATATATGTTGCCTGGAGTTAAAAAATGAAAATTCGACAGACCGGAATCCAGGCTAGGGGCTACGTGGCGAGTGGTTATCGTTGTTGACTTCAAATTGCTTGCCCCTCATCGCTGTATGTTCGAATCCCACTGGGTGTCGAATTCGTTCATGTGAGGAAGCTATCCAGCTGGCTTGCGGGAGGTCGGTGGTTCTACCTGGATGTCCGTCCGTCCGTGCCTGATATAAGGTTAAAGTTTCATTAAATGCATTGTAATGTTAACTGGTACTCTCTATTGCAATGATACCATTATGTGTGCCGCCCACAGTATATACAAGGGGTACATTCACTTGGCTTACACATATTTATTTTCTATCATGTACATGATTATTTTCATCAATTGAAATAAGAAATTGGGCATTCACTTGTAGTGCCTTGTAGTTCCTTCGGACAGGCATACATTATAAACACGGTTCATAGATCCATTCCTTACATACATGAAAACACGTGTGACTGAAAATATAACATTGTATACTAGAGGACATAGAAAACGCACACTTCGGACACGTGTGTTTTTACATGAAAAACACTAATTATATAAAAACACAGTTTTAAACATTTTGGAATATTTTTAGTTGTTCAGTTTGTGTTTTGTAATAAAGATGTGATACATCTTTTATGGAATCCTTCGTATTTCGTGTTCATGTAATAATAATAATATAATGTAGGTGTGCGTTTTCTATGTCCTCTAGTATATAATGTAGGTGTGCGTTTTCTATGTTCGCTAGTATATGTTTAGTTTATACAAATTTATTTTAGTTCGATTGCGAAATAAGTTCTTACAACTTATAGTAATCACTCTCGAGACCTAATTCCTGATGGAATCCATCGCCACGATCCATCGCCACGAGGGAGAGAGAAGAGACAACGTGGAATTTAAATGCCTTGCATAAGGGCACAATCGTAACGGCTCCGGCGGAGCTCGAACTTTGGACATTTCGCACCTGAGGCGAACGCGCATCTACTGCGCTATCACGACTTCCACATAGTATATTTTGTAAGTAGGCACATAACATGCTTTAGGATTGATGGCCGATATTATCACAGTACAGGGGCGTATACATTTAAAATAATTGTTTACTTTACTTGTGGAATCTTACTAGCGATATGTAAATGAAATATCTTACAGCTTACCAACAAACGAAACAAATGTTTACTACTACATTGTCAGACATGGCATTTTGTAATAAGTATATGAATATCCTGAGATAAACAGTACATGTATACCATGGAAACATAGAGACAAAACACGACATGTCGTCCTAGCCGGAATACGACACCGCAGTCGACTACATATCGACCACGACATGATACAATGGCAATTTCAACCGTACATACCCGATCCCAGATACTAACGTTATATAGTAACCAGAGCCACAATGAACGAAGACTGAATGTAAATAGTGTGAACTATGTTAGATATACGTATATGCAACATACTCCGTGGCCTAGTGGTTAAGGCGTCCCCCTACTGGGAGCGAGGTTGGTGGTTCGAACATCGTCAGGGGTTCGTTCTGATATAACCGGTTGGTGAGCTGCCAGCTAATTAAATAATGGTTACCAGGCCTACCAGCCTGACGTCTGGCATACAAGCATAGGATTCGGGAAGTACTGATGTTCGTAAAAAGAGGTGTCTCATAAGTCAGAAATGGCTGCCCCTTTAAATAGGGGTGACACTATAATAAACAAACACACACACTTGTAAAGAGATAGTAAATTCACTTTTTATAAATTATTAACTGGAAACTAGAGAAACATGTGCGTGTGTGTCTTATGTTTTGTTATCGTCGCTACCGGTTGTCCATATGAGCGACTTTTTACGCCCCCGCAAATGCGGTATATATTTGTTACGCGATTAATCAAAGGGGACCCACTGCGTGGATGACGTTACGTCGAGAAATGACGTCTAAAGTTACTCCACGCAATCGCGCTGTTAATTGAATGTGTAAATCCGTAGTCTCGTGGGAGATGATGATGATGCTTAAGCTGATTTAATCTCGCCTCCTGCGAAACATATGGACGAACGATCGTGTGGGAGACATATTGACAATGGATTTTATAATGACGTTATGCTTGACGTGACGTTACGTTTGACACACGTGAAAACGGCAACGTTCGCGCTATACATGTAAGTTTAAAATTCATTAGAACAAATAATCTAAACGGAATTACCGTAAATGTTGAAAATCGCTTAAGGAACTGACCGAAACACATAATCTTGGAGAAAAAAAGGTTTTTGAAAATTGCACCCAGTGGGTCCCTTTTGATACATTTATTGCGTCACATTTGTTAACAAAGACCCATACCGTTTACCAGGAATAAGCGGATTTTAGTGACTCACTGCGTTGTAGCAGTCATTGCCAATGTACTCCAAAATATTACGAGCCATACTGGTCGCATCACAAATCACTCATCCAAAGTATGTCGTATATGACGGGCTTCTGCGAATTAAGTCTGAAAAGTCTGAGATGGAAAATAACTCGTCTGCTTTATATTATGATAATAATGAGGATTCCGTTTCGATCCTATCGTTTGTGTCCGACCGATAAGATTGCTCACAAATCATGTGACGGCAACAGTGCTACCAAGATAAATACGAATACTGATTTGAGTGCTCTATCACGTGACAAAGGTATATAGGAGCTTCTCAGAATGATAATACCTGTAATTCTTTTTCATTGACTGTCCAATCTCTAGACTTATAAATCGAACACATTCTGACAGGACAACCATGCCCGTGAAATTCAAGCGAAAAGACAATCCAGGGATCGCAGGTTCGATCCACCGTCTGATCCTAATACAATTAACAGTCTCACAGATGGGACTTTCAACCGAGGTCTCGTGTCGGTTCTGTACACCGTGTACGTAAAAGAACAAGAGGAGACTCTGGAACGGCTCTATTTCTGTATCATTGCACTATCCTCCAAAAACCTAAAATGACTAATCCCTTCAGGAGGCGTCGCTCATATGGGCAACCGGTAGCGACTATAAATAAACGTAAAACACACACAGGGAAAAGACTGGTGTATTCTGCCCTTCATCAGTTCTCCATGACTCGGTAATGACCGATTTGACAGTTGGGTACACCGGACTCACACCGATTGCCATGCTGAGCGTTGCAAACTGTGATATACCGTTTCCTGATGTCATTACGGTTCTTATTCCGATCAGGTGTGACATTTCAGTGCTACAGAAACAGTGCTACATAATTGTAGGGCGAATGATGTGCTAAATGTCATACTGACCTCGTTAAATGGAATTAGATCTGTCTTACCGGATATTAGCCAGCTAACGAAGATAAGCAATTGCTAGACACATTAAGTGACAGTGACACTTCTGTGACAATAGTGTGAATAAGTCAATACCTGCAGAAACCAATCACTGTGTGGCTTCCACTGGCAGCTCTAACGACACCTTAATGTAAATACATAGTGATGGTAGTGATATTAGTACTGGAAGTAAATCACATCAACGCCTTATTGATTCCGATAAAAGATCCCCAAACACTCTTCTGAATTTACAATTAATGAAACCAATTCCTCAAAAACCTCGTCACACGTTGCATGCTCTGGCAAGTTCTGACAATGAAGCAACATTTATCAAAATTCCACACGCATATGTCGAAGTCAATTCTACAGCAGCACATTTTGATAAAATATATTCCTAAAATGTCCTATATTTCAAGTTGCCCGGTGATCTTAACGGGCAGCTTAACAGTTCAGGCAATGGAAATTCTATATGTGCATTCCTTAAATAATTTAAATCAGGTCGTTGACATTTATATTGATAATTTATATCAGTGTTAATGTTTTATTCCTTCAAAATTAATGATAGATCATCACTAATCGTTGTATATGAATGTATACCGACACCCGGTCACATTCCGTTTATTTTTGCCATTGTACTTCACTCAGTAATACATCCCAGTACCACTGCTAACTGGGAGGACCAACATTGCTGGGGAAATGCCTGCTGACACTCATATATCCTTATGTCAAGATACTGTTAGCCAAGTGATGGATACATATTCAGATATGAACATAGCGAATCCAAATTGCATTTCAAAAGCCATCACAGAAACTCTTTCAAAAGCCATTCCTGCCTGAAACCCTTACAAAGACCATCATTGAAACCCTTACAAAAGCCATCTCTGAAACCCTTACAAAGACCATCACTGAAACTCACAAAAGCCATCACTGAAACCATTATAAAGGTCACCACTGAAACCATTACAAAAGCCAACACTGAAAACCCTACAAAGACCATCATTAAAACCCTTACAAAGGTTATCACTGACACTCTTACACAGGCCACCAATGAAAGCCTTACAAAAGCAATCACTGAAAGCCTCACAAAAGCCATCACTAAAACCCCTACACAGGCCACCCCTGAAACCTTTACAAAAGCCATCGCTGACGTCTTACAAAGTCTGTCAATATCTGCATCCCTCATAGTACTTTTAAGCCGGGTTGCAAAACATTATTGGTGGCACGAAGTTAAGATTGCTCACCGTAAGCCAGTAACACATGATAAACACAGACATTATCAAGAGGTTAGTCATAGTAATGTTAAATCCGAATTCAAACTGCCACAAAGAACACTATCTAATAAGGATCATACTAATGTGCATAGAGATATCGATGCTCCTTTAGGACTTGACTACAGTGTAGTTTGGAAAGTCTTCCTGGGGAACAACACTAAATTCGTCTGGTTGCTCTAAACTTATTATTGTTAATTGTTAATAATCAGCGATATTCTCGGGAATACCATTCGGGTTTGCCCACTGCTTCTAAAACTACTGTTCTTCGGTCGCAAGAAACTGACTCACAAAACGTCGCTGGCTCACAATCTGATTTAAATACAGATATCCTTCACACGATAATAATAAAAATGAACATATTATTTATTGTGGATTATCGTTTGCTAATGCTATGACATTTCTTCTTACCCACTCATTAATGGAAGATTCCCGTATTAGCACCCATTCGCAATGGACGTGATAAACCAAAATGTGATCCAAGTAGTTACATGCCTAGTACATCACTAGTTCCACGTTTTAGTTTAAACATATTTATTTTCTGTCAATACATGATTATTTACAACAACTGATATAAGGAATTGGACAGAAAGCTGTATAGCTTACGATTGTCCTCTCCTAGTTCCACGTTTTGAAGATCGTTAACAAACTATCTTAACACACACTTCAAGGACTACCTGAAACCAATACAAAAGATCAGTGTGTCATGTCTGCAGTAACAAGAGTTTCATACAGAGCTATGTCACATGAAAGGAACACGGTTATTATTAATATGAATACCTAAACCAATGGTAGTCGTGATAGCGCAGTGGTAGTGCTTTCGCTTCAGGTGCGAAAGGTCCGGAGTTCGCGCCTCGCCTGAGCCGTTACGAGTGTTCCTTTAGACAAGGCATTTAAATTCAACATGCCTCTTCTCTCTCCCTCGTGGCTATGGAATCCATCAGGAATATGGTCTCGAGAATGATTATTATAAGTTGTAAGAACTTTTTTCGCAATCGATCTAAAATAAATTTGTATAATCTAAACCAATGGTATGCATACTGACATGAGTGCTCGACGCATTACAACAACTGTATATTAATGACATTCAAATACTACAATGTTGTGAAAACTAAGCCACCCGTACGCGTTTAACTGTCTTGTTGTGGATATTTAGTTTTACAACAACGCTCTCTATAGTTTCAACTTTGGTAAACAAATGTATGTCACTCTTTCATCTGAACGAAAAATGGTGGCGACGATCGGCGGTTCTACCCGGGTGCTCGTCCGAATTGTAATGCTGCTAGTAGGGACATCCAATTATAGCTGGAGAGTCGCCACATGAGCTAAGGTTGTTAGTACTATGTTCAACGCAAAACAAAAAGAAAAAAACAAATAAATAAATAACTTCTTATCATGAAACAATACGAGGTCTGAAGCCTCCGTACGACAAGCGTCTACAACATGCGTGTCTATATCATCCGAGAGTTGGTCTGCATCCTCTGTACAACAAGCCTCTACAACATGCGTGTATATATCATCCGAGAGCTGGTCTGGTACATCTGTACAACAAACCCATAAAGCATGCGTGTCTATATCGTCAGTGAGTTGGTCTGCATCCTCTGTACAACAAGCCTCTACAACATGCGTGTATATATCATCCGAGAGCTGGTCTGGTACATCTGTACAACAAACCCATAAAGCATGCGTGTCTATATCGTCAGTGAGTTGGTCTGCATCCTCTGTACAACACGCCTCTACAACATGCGTGTATATATCATCCGAGAGCTGGTCTGGTACATCTGTACAACAAACCCATAAAGCATGCGTGTCTATATCGTCAGTGAGTTGGTCTGCATCCTCTGTACAACAAGCCTCTACAACATGCGTGTCTATATCATCCGAGAGTTGGTCTGCACCCTCTGTACAACAAGCCTCTACAACATGCGTGTCTATATCATGCGAGAGTTGGTCTGCATCCTCTGTACGACAAACCTCTACAACATGCGTGTCTAATCATCGGAGAGTTGGTCTGCACCCTCTGTACAACAAGCCTCTACAACATGCGTGTCTAATCATCGGAGAGTTGGTCTGCACCCTCTGTACAACAAGCCTCTACAACATGCGTGTCTAATCATCCGAGAGTTGGTCTGCACCCTCTGTACAACAAGCCTCTACAACATGCGTGTCTAATCATCGGAGAGTTGGTCTGCAACCTATGTACAACACGCCCCTAAGTCATACCTGTCTATATCATTAGAGAGTTGGTATGTAACCTCTGTACAACACGCCCCTAAATCATACCTGTCTATATCATCCGAGAGTTGGTCTGGTACATTTGTACAACAAACCCATAAAACATGCGTGTTTGCCTGCAATCTCCGAACAACAAACCTTTAAATCATACACCTACATCATCCGAGAGTAACCATTCATGGCCACATTGACCCTCTTGTGAACTTTATTTCTGTTTGGATTATTGCATAGTTAATCTAAAAACAATTTGAAATATATTCCAATACTTACCAGTTACTTACGAACTAGTTCTTGCGTAGATGAATGTCACAGAGCGAGTAATGAAACGAATAATCATTACCTTTTAAGTCTGTTACAGATGGAACACCATTATCCCATCCAAATATAAATATTAGGTGACAGATCCAATGTTAGTGATGAATAACCAATTTAGAGAGATTGCAGGCATTGGTCGAGAGAAGCAAGCCTTTTGTCCCATACGGGTACAATTTCAGAGAGATTTGTATTCAGTAAGTTAGCAGTTATATGACAGTGATCGATGACAAATCTCGTCTAGTCTCATTAAAATCTCACGAGACTTGCTTAGTATTTTCTGCAGACGCTCGCCGGAAATCTATACAGAATAAAAACGGGATAGATATGTTTCTAGCTAATTTTCCTATTACAGACGAAAATAAGCACCCCATCATAGGACTAGGCAAATCATATAAATCAGGGCTCATGTGGTCAATGTTGATTATGTCTTCCTCCGAAGGGATTCAAATCTTGGGAAGCAAGTTACTTTATAGTCAATTTCCTCATTTCATATGTGTTACCAGTTCCATGGTATTCCCTTTACTGAATGTCTATAATTATTTCATATACAGATTAAGTTTTGTTATTATATTATAGCATTTATTATTATATTATCTACCCAATGAATAATTCGATGTTGTTTATCAAACTGTGTACGTATATATCCTGCGACTGTGTGTGTTTGTTACGTTTATTTATCGTCGCTACCGGTTGCCCATTTGAGCGACGCCTCCTGAAGAGATTAGTCATTTTAGATTGTTGGAGGACAGTGCACTGTTACAGACAGAGACCAATTCCAGGGTCTCCTCTGGTTCTTTTACGAGCACGGTGTATAACACCGACACGAGAAAGTCACATCTGAAAGACTATTAATTTTATTAGAGTCAGACGGGAGATCGAACCTGCGATCCCTGGAGTACCAGTCCAGCGTGTTACCACTGGATTATAGATCCGTCTGTATCATGCGACTGGAGAGCCATGTACCTTATCACTATCGCACTCTCCTCTCCAGTTGTTATTGGTGGAGGAAGAACCATGTTGCCCCATCCGAGTAGTCTTTCAAATGAAAGAATTTCACACACATTTTTTAGCCATCTCTAATTTTAGTTGTTTGCTTAAACACTATTATTTGAATATACATAATCAAGTATTTATAATATGTTCGACATGCATGCTTGATGTATGTTTGCAACTTGTAACCTTGATTGTACTTAGTTGATATATCTATGTTTAGATAGCTATGTTTATATGTTTCTGTTTATATGTCAGTCTGTTAAATTTTAGCACACCTTGCTGATAATCGCTAATATATGAACTAATATTTATTGTATGTTTGTTCTATATAACAAATCGCAAAACACATATCCCATCCATCAGTCTGTAGGTTGAGAAATCTGACTATGTAACCTATGTAGGATCATATATGTCACACATCATATATGTCACAGCTCATATATGTCACATATCATATATGTCACATATCATATATGTCACAGCTCATATATGTCACATATCATATATGTCACAGCTCATATATGTCACATCTCATATATGTCACAGCTCATATATGCCACAGCTCATATATGTCACATATCATATATGTCACAGAAAACACACACCTACTTTATATGATTATTATTACATGAAAACGAAATACGAAGGATTTCATCAAAGATATATCACATCTTTATTACAAAGCACAAACTGAACAACTAAATATATTCCAGAATGTTTAAAACTATGTATTTATATAATTAGTGTGTTTCATGTAAAAACATGTAAAAACACACTTGCGTGCGACAAATATGGTTCTACAAACATATCGCAGCTGTGTAGACTATGTGTGCGTATGTTGTGGCACAACATTCTTGTAATCGTCCTCGCTGGACATATGCCGCAAGCGTACATCTGAATATGTTATCTCAGAAATATAAATAATGATCGTTTTCTAGAGAAACTATGACCGAATTACATACGCTGCTATGGGATCGATTGTGGCTGGAGAATAATTGTCATTTTCTGTCATCGTGAGGCCGATGTGGTCCTTACCATCTAGCACCTGAGTGAGAAAGGCGGTTTATGCATGTTTTAGTATAAATATAATAATGTTGCGTAATGTGACAAAACAGACGGATCTGTAGTCCAGTGGTTAACACGCTGGACTGGTAATCCATGGATCGCAGGTTCGATCCCCCGTCTGACCCTAATAATATTAACCGTATTTCAGGTGTGAGTTTAAACCGACGTCTCGTGTCGTTTCTTTACACCGTGCACGGAATAGAAGCAGCGTAGACTCTGGAATGGGTCTATGTCTGTATATATGTGGGATCTTACACCCGTGTTGATTTCATACCATATTGTATGAAGTGAGTTTCATAAAATATGGTATGAAATCAACACGAGTGTATGCTCCTTTTTATCACATTACAATATTGGGTACTGCTACTTTCATTTTGGCACCAACTGTCAGCACAAATTGTCATGACGTCACTAACTTATCATGACGTCACTACGCAAAGCAGCGTTATATTTATGTTTTAAACAGCGTTATAATTGCGCCAAGACTTCTTTTAAATCATCGGTTGTCTTCCCATTAAGGTTATGTATTGAAACTAAATATTGACCAATGGCCGCCATGATTTCCTTTCTTGTAACAAAAGCCAAGTGGCATGCGTGGGTTAGAATAATATATGCTAGAACCAAATATGCGTTCTCTTGCAATATGTCTTATATAAAGAGTTTCTCCGTGTGCAATAGCCGTTCAATAGGTCTAGATATACCGTTTCCTGGGCAGCTTTGTCAACACGTTTCCAAGGCAGACATGGACGAGAACTTGAGAGAGAGAACGAAACTGTGTGTAACATTGCTCAGCTCAGATAAATTACCAATACTGACATTAATTGGCTCTCCAAACCCATTGCTATAACGAATTTATCTACTATGGCAAAACTGACTGTTGACACAGAAATCACGAGACAGAACTCAATATTAATGGACATAATAAAACACATTTCTGAATGTTCAACTCTGTAAAGCAATGGCGATGTAAGGAGTGAAGTTAATGCATAGTGTAACGGTGCATACTGCCAGCTGCTGATAAAGCTAAATGAGAGTTGGTATCATACCCAGCCTATCCTCGGTGTACTGCAAGTTCAATCCCTCGTCTGACCCTAATACAATTAACAGTATTTCAGATGGGACGTTAAACCGAGGTCTCGTGTCTCGTGCACGTAAAAGAACCAGAGGAGATTCTGGAATGGGTCGTGACAATTTGCGCTGACAGTTGGCATCAAAATGAAATTAGCAGTACCGTGATCAAACGGAGCATACATTCCTGTTGATTTCATACCATATTTTGTGAAACTCGCTTCATACTCGTGTCATTTTTGCCAGAAGCTAAAAAGTGAGAAATCGACTGGAACATAGGCTAATTCTAACCTTTAAATTGAACAATTTTACACAATAAAGCTAAGCTAGTCACTTTGTCCTTTGTAGACAGTATTTTAAAAAAAGTGAGAAATTGACAAACTGGAACATAGCCTAATTCTAACCTTTAAATTGAACAATTTTACACAATAAAGCTAAGCTAGTCACTTTGTCCTTTGTAGACAGTATTTTAAAAAAAGTGAGAAATTGACAAACTGGAACATAGCCTAATTCTAACCTTTAAATTGAACAATTCTACACAATAAAGCTAAGCTAGTCACTTTGTCCTTTGTAGACAGTATTTTAAAAAAAGTGAGAAATTGACAAACTGGAACATAGCCTAATTCTAACCTTTAAATTGAACAATTTTACACAATAAAGCTAAGCTAGTCACTTTGTCCTTTGTAGACAGTATTTTAAAAAAAGTGAGAAATTGACAAACTGGAACATAGCCTAATTCTAACCTTTAAATTGAACAATTTTACACAATAAAGCTAAGCTAGTCACTTTGTCCTTTGTAGACAGTATTTTAAAAAAAAGTGAGAAATTGACAATCTGGAACATAGCCTAATTCTAACCTTTAAATTGAACAATTCTACACAATAAAGCTAAGCTAGTCACTTTGTACTTTGTAGACAGTATCTAAAATAAGTAAAATAGTATGGCATTGCTAGCTTCAAACTTGACTGCCTTAAATTTGGAAATTAAAACTAAGAACATGAGCATTGTAAGACAAAGGAGCGTGTAGAACAGCAAGTATGTATGCCTACGCAGATCAGCGTCACGCCTTCGTACAATCGAACTTTGATACGTGAACATTAATTATGTTTTTCTAAAACACAAAATAAATGATGACAATGTTCTGGGATGGAAATATCCAGGAGGAAGTTAGGAATTGTGCTGGGATTGATCGCCTCTGGTAATGTTGTGCACGAAAGCAGACCTCTAATCACGTCCTTGCTAATAAAGATTGATTTTGTCTTCCAGTGGTTAGCTGTAGTGTAAGTAAAGTCATTGTCGATAATGTTCCTTCATTTATCTCAATTTTCGTCCTGCTTCTTCAATAAAAGCTCCCTGCTTCTTCAATAAAATCTCCCTGCTTCTTCAATAAAATCTCCCTGCTTCTTCAATAAAATCTCCCTGTTTCTTCAATAAAATCTCCCTGTTTCTTCAATAAAATCTCCCTGCTTCTTCAATAAAATCTCCCTGTTTCTTCAATAAAATCTCCCTGCTGCTTCAATAAAATCTCCCTGCTTCTTCGATAAATAAAATCTCCCTGCTTCTTCAATAAATAAAATCTCCCTGCTTCTTCAATAAAATCTCCCTGCTTCTTCAATAAAATCTCCCTGCTTCTTCAATAAAATGTCCCTGCTTCTTCAATAAAATCTCCCTGTTTCTTCAATAAAATCTCCCTGTTTCTTCAATAAAACCTCCCTGCTTCTTCAATAAAATCTCCCTGTTTCTTCAATAAAATCTCTCTGCTGCTTCAATAAAATCTCCCTGCTTCTTCAATAAATAAAATCTCCCTGCTTCTTCAATAAATAAAATCGCCCTGCTTCTTCAATAAATAAAATCTCCCTGCTTCTGCAATAAAATCTCGTCTTCTGCTATCAGCTACGCAATGTTTACATAGTAAATAAGTATTAGGTTCTATGGCGATGTTGTCAGAACGTTATGTTGCCCTGCCCATTTTCTATTTACTTATTTGTTTCTATCTGTGTATTGATGTTTACATGTAGATAATGCAACACATATCATTAAGCACGGTTTGTTCTAGGCACTGTAGAGATGTACAATTGTACTCTGTCAAAAACCATGCCTGTCAAATATAACTATGGAGTTGGAATAACACAATGGTTTAGCTCTATTATGTCTAACAATAAACACTTTCTACGAAATAGTGTATTCTGATTCTGAGACAAGCAAGCAAAACACGGTTTCAATATCTACTTATACAATATATTTAAAGCGACACTACATCAGTGAAAACACAATTTTCTACAGAATGTAATTTCCTGTTATATGGTATAACGTTTTTCCAAATATTTGCCACAGAATATGATTTTTTCAACTAATAAACAAACGTCGTATACGCGATTTGTTGACATAACAAAATAATGTAAATAGGGTCGACATCCATTCGTAATACAACGCGCGTATCTTGAATAACACGATGTATGGTACAGATTTACCGTAATATCTCACATTTGTGTCTATGCATATTTATTTGTAGGCTAATCTTAGCTAAATTATCTCTAAACGATAGTACCACGTTTTAAGTATTGACTCCAATGACAAACAAACGTCAATTCAGGAACATGGATGACCGTTATATGAAATCCTACTTTCACTTTTGAAAAATTGTAGACTACAAACACACTGTTTATTGATTGAATGTTATTGTGCGAATGTATTCGAAAGGATTTGTAGTAGCAATGTATTTATACATGAAAAAATGCATTTCATTTTGCGATATAATGTCGCTTTAATGAACATGAAGTATAGTACAGAAGAGAAGTATATTTATAACAACTGAACATACGTGTTGCTTGAGCAGACGACTGGGCGTAATCTCGTGTCAGTTACCTTTAAGGTCCGCATTCGTGGTCGAGTGGTTAACGTCGCTGAATTGTATACCACTGTAACCTATCATCACTGGTGGTCACGGATTCGAGACCCGCTCAGGCCGTGTGTCATTTATATGAAAAGGTTAACAGTTTCTTACGCAGGTTGGCACATCAAATACTGGTTAACCGCTGAAGCCTGTCCAGAAAAAGTGTTGTTAGGAAGAAGAAGAATCGTTTATTACGACACAAACTTATACAGTTTATGGTCTACAAACAAATGAATATAATAATAATACATACTAATCAATCTATCTTGTATTACATATACGCTTCTCTGTCATACATTGTCCCTATTACATATACGCTTCTCTGTTATACATTGTCCCTATTACATATACGCTTCTCTGTTATACATTGTTCCTATTACATATACGCTTCTCTGTCATACATTGTCCCTATTACATATACGCTTCTCTGTCATACATTGTCCCTATTACATATACGCTTCCCTGTCATACATTGCCCCTATAAGGTATTGTTAAAGTGTGCTTACTAATTGAAGTTTTTAAATGTTTACTATATTAATCATTTTGGAGGATAATCTCAAAATATCCTAAAGCTATATTTCGAGGGTTAGGTAAACTACCCGCCGGTGATATGGCCCAAAATGGTACTGATGCAGGAGTAGAACCTGAACAAACAAACAAACAAACAAACAAACAAACAATTACCATTAATCACTACACGTGGTATAACATGCACTGATGTTACATGTACATATACAAAATAAATATGTTGTAGTTGCGATCTAATCGTTATAAGAATTGTATTGTAAGTACGCATGTACCCCATGCATACAATTAAGCTAAACTACACACTCCAATCATACACTTTACATTGATCGTAAAATAGGAATTGGAACAGCTGTATAAAAGAATACATTTCTCAGCAGCCAAATGCACCACTATTCTACTGACGTGTATTTACACATTTCATTTTGTGTTGTTGTTTTCCCCCGCCCATTAATGATAATATCGACATTTTCGATTAACAAAATTAATATGTAGAATCAGGGAATAGTGCCTTTTATTGTTGTTTATCCCTTTACCATTCTGGAGCACTGTCGTGCAAACTCAGTATGTTGTGATGTAGTAGACCACCCACATTTCATGTGCCCGAGGTTATAAATCTTATACTCAACCTCAAATGATTTGAATGGTTGATTCCGAGTTTTACAGTCAGGTGAACAAATCAGAAACTTGAGATTGAGTTTGAGATTGGAGAAAAGTTTTATAACCTCGAAGCCTGGGTAAAAACAAGTACGCAATTATCCAACCTCCGCAAGAGACATTCCACTTTCTCTCATGTCATTATTGTCATCGCTTGCCCCTGATAGGGAGCGAACCTTGGGTAAAAACAAGTACGCAATTCTCCAACCTCCGCAAGAGACATTCCACTTTCTCTCATGTCATTATTGTCATCGCTTGCCCCTGATAGGGAGCGAACCTTGGGTAGAAACAAGTACGCAATTCTCCAACCTCCACAAGAGACATTCCACTTTCTCTCATGTCATTATTGTCATCGCTTGCCCCTGATAGGGAGCGAACCTTGGGTAGAAACAAGTACGCAATTCTCCAACCTCCACAAGAGACATTCCACTTTCTCTCATGTCATTATCGTTATCGCTTGTCCCTGATAGGGAGCGAACCTTGGGTAGAAACAAGTACGCAATTCTCCAACCTCCACAAGAGACATTCCACTTTCTCTCATGTCATTATCGTTATCGCTTGCCCCTGATAGGGAGCGAACCTTGGGTAGAAACAAGTACGCAATTCTCCAACCTCCACAAGAGACATTCCACTTTCTCTCATGTCATTATCGTTATCGCTTGCCCCTGATAGGGAGCGAACCTTGGGTAGAAACAAGTACGCAATTCTCCAACCTCCACAAGAGACATTCCACTTTCTCTCATGTCATTATCGTTATCGCTTGCCCCTGATAGGGAGCGAACCTTGGGTAGAAACAAGTACGCAATTCTCCAACCTCCACAAGAGACATTCCACTTTCTCTCATGTCATTATCGTTATCGCTTGCCCCTGATAGGGAGCGAACCTTGGGTAGAAACAAGTACGCAATTCTCCAACCTCCACAAGAGACATTCCACTTTCTCTCATGTCATTATCGTTATCGCTTGCCCCTGATAGGGAGCGAACCTTGGGTAGAAACAAGTACGCAATTCTCCAACCTCCGCAAGAGACATTCCACTTTCTCTCATGTCATTATTGTCATCGCTTGCCCCTGATAGGGAGCGAACCTTGGGTAGAAACAAGTACGCAATTCTCCAACCTCCGCAAGAGACATTCCACTTTCTCTCATGTCATTATCGTTATCGCTTGTCCCTGATAGGGAGCGAACCTGCGGTCCTGGTGATAGTTAACGGTGTGCTATTCAACTCGAACAGACTTTCTCTTGTCTGTTTACACTCCCTCAAAGAATATCAGTACTGACTTGAGACTGGTTGTGTATTTGTTTTGATTCACTATGCTATGTAAGTGTTTGTTTATTATTTAAAGGGCCAGCCATTGCTGACTTACGAGACATCTCTTTTTATGAACATCAGTACTTCCCGAATCCTATGTGTTATATGCCAGGCGCCAGGCTTGTAGGCAATTTAACTAGCTGGCGGCCCACCAACATACCATATCAGAAGGCAGACGCCTTAGCCACTAGGCCACGGCCTATGTATGTGCTGGGCAACGGGCAGTCGGTTTGTTTGCTCGTAATATGCCTGTATTATTTTATTAGTAGGTCACCCGTATATCACTTACAGTTGTACTTACTTCTACGTAATGGTTTATGGTTCAATATAATGCTGGCTAGCGGCGATTTATAGCTGTATACATGGTAGAGGTATGTCTCGGTACTGCGCTATCAAACCCCATTTGATAGCATGTTCATTTATATTCGATGTAGGCTTTGTATATAATAAAATGGAGTCATTTATTTATAGGCAGTTATTCTTGCGCAGTTGAAGAAAGGTTCCAAACATCGGTTCACCCATTGGCTGTCCAATATAGGCAGGTGTGTGTTTGAACTGCGCATGTACAGATGCCAACAGCGTGATTGTTTAGATTCTGGTGTCACACTTAACGTCAGAATGCATTACAAGATGTACGCCTAAATAAATTTTTAAAAATACTTTTCGTAAATTTAAATTGGGAAGTGGATCTTTTAATTATAGCCAGACTCGGCCCGGTACCTCGCGTCACGCGAGTTCCCCAATACAGACACACTAACACAACACATAAAGCACCCCAGAAGAGCCTGGTTGGCAACGGACTTAGTCACCATTGGGGAGTTATGTGATTGAATATATGAGTTGTGCAAATACTAAAATTGATGATTACTAAAAATTTAGTAATCATTAAATTTAGTATTTGCACAACTCATATATTCAGTCACTTTGTTTGTTACAATCTAGTATTTTGTGGAGGGCCGTAACTAATGTTGTTAAAACTTGTGGCCCAACCCATTTGCTTCAACATGTATCGACAATTTGTGTGCACAACAATGACATAAATCGTATATACTATGCATAATTATACAAGTGCGTTCATTTGTTTTAATTCTGTACATTGTTTATATAAAATGAATGCAATAAAATATTATTAAGCTAAACTGAATTAACTGTATATCAATGCTATGATTATATAGAATAAAAGTCAAATTGTTATTTATATTACACAAAGTTCAGGCTAAAATATCAATTTAATTACCTTCTACTGTTAATATTAAATGGTGATATTGAATCCAAATATTGACATTAATTCAAAGTTCTTATTGTTTGGCAACATTAAACTGATACATTTGCATACTCCGTGAACTTATTTCGTTAATAATATATTTCCGAAGTAAAATATGAGCTTTAGATTAGTGTACACTTACTTGATTCAAATAGTAACGGTAAAAACCTAACGTATGTCCTGGTCGTAGTTCACGAAAACTCACGAAGGCTTTGGCGGAGATTAATTAGTCTCAGTTTAATGTTGCCAAACAATATCAATTTATAGCCAAAATATAAGAAGACGTATTGATTACATTTGTATATGTAGTCTACTTGCTTAATAATATATGTTATGCGCGCATTTAATAAAAGTTTATAAATATGAAAAGAAAGAAAACTCGCAACACAATCTGTAAGAATATATATATTAACCTATAAGACATTTCTCGAATGCAAAGCCACACGTGTTATGTATGCACAGTTCTGGGGCACAGTTAACAATTGTCTGGCGTGGATCGATGACAAATCTCCAAACATCTCACGAGAATCACGATATATCACTGACGTGATTCCAGGCTGTACACAGAAAGCACATATAAGGATGTATCAAGTTAATGTTCGCATAACGAAACAGGCACACGGCAAAAGGCAATAATGTAAATATGCGGCCGTCGTCTATTTCGATTTCTGTTTTGCCGGAAGGGAAACTCGTCATGGACAACGTTATATAGTTTCCGCCGACTGTTTATAAATATTAGCATGACATATTGGATTCTATTTGAATTATTCCTAAACATATATATATATAATCAAGACAAATATATCAGGAATGTGTGTACACGGTTTAGGTTGTATTTCGCATAATCGGTAATGGCCACAGTTGAATGTATAAGTACAGTTGTTGTGTAGTCAGTGTGTTTTACCTATAGCAAGGTCATACAAATACCATGGCCAAAATGCTCACCATAGCAAAACAATGCTACACGCAACAAACTTGCTAGTAGTAGCTCTACAGTCAATGTCGAACTTACAGAGGTCAATAACACAAGTATTAGCTAGTAACAATCCGCTTACCACTCCCAGGTTGGTCGCTGAGCGGTCAATGTCAAATTCAGATGTCCTCATACAATTATTCATAATGACATTCGATAGCTCTTGTTAGATATACTCGCGGCCTTCCAAATACGTCACGACAGAGTCACGTTTGATTAAACCGATTATAACTGTATGTATAGACTTGTGGATAGATTGTTGTTTACGTTTATGTATCGTCGCTACCGGGTGCCCATGTGAGCGACGCCCCCTGAAGAGATTAGTCATTTTAGATTGTTGGAGGATAGTGCATTGATACAGACTGAGACCCATTCCAGAGTCTCCTCTTGTTCTATTACGTGCACGGTGTACAGCACCGACACGAGACCTTGGTTTAAAGTCCCATCTGAAAGACTGTTAATAACCCATTAGCTGTATACCGGCTCTATAACAATGATAATCCCACTCGGTCTTCACCAGCTAGCGTGGGATCCAGTCTGTCGATTTTTCACTTTTTAACTTCTGGCAAAATGAAATGTTGATACGACCAGAAACTCAATACGGTCCAATTAATGGTCTCGGTGTTAAACTATATTTATTTGACTGACCGACTAAACCGAGGTCTCGTGTCGGTGCTGTGCACCGTGCACGTAATAAACCGAGGTCTCGTGTCGGTGTTGTACACCGTGCACGTAATAAACCGAGGTCTCGTGTCGGTGCTGTACACCGTGCACGTAATAAACCGAGGTCTCGTGTCGGTGTTGTACACCGTGCACGTAATAAACCGAGGTCTCGTGTCGGTGATGTACACCGTGCACGTAATAAACCGAGGTCTCGTGTCGGTGTTGTACACCGTGCACGTAATAAACCGAGGTCTCGTGTCGGTGTTGTACACCGTGCACGTAATAGAACAGGAGGATACTCTGGGATATTGTACATATTGGATCGTTTTCGGCTTATATTCTATACATAGTTTCACGAAAGTAAATTATCCTTCAAGTTCTTGGTTATCTCCACTCGTGAACTATTTATTGTCGCCCGCGTATGATTAAAGCGACATAAATCAATGAAATCGCAAATTTCTGCAGAATGTAATTTACTATTATATGGTATAATTGTTTCCCAAATAGTTGCCTCAAAAACTAAGTATTTCAACAAATAAACAAACGTCGTATACACGGTTTGTTGATATAACAAAATAATGTAAACATGGTCGACATCCAAGCGTAATACAATGCATGTATCTTGAACAACACGATTTATGGTACAGATTTACCATTATATCTAACATGTGTGCCTATGTATATTTATTTGTAGACTAATCTTAGTTAAATTATCTCTAAACGATAGTATCACGCGTTAAGTATTGACTCCAGTGACAAACAAATGTCAATTCAGGAGCATGGATGACCGTTATATGACATCCTACTTTCACTTTTGAAAGTTTGTAGACCACAAACACACTGTTTATTGATTCAATGTTAGTGTTCGAATGTATTCGAAAGAATTTGTAGTATGTAACATGTATACGTGAAAAAATGCGTGTTTGCTTTTTTGAGATGTAATGTCGCTTTAACAATTCTTATGACATTCGATGTAAATAACTCCCGTAAAACCCGTGAACTATTTATTGTCACGACATTCGATGCAGATAAACCACGTAAAGCCCGCGTATAATTAATAAATCGTATGACACTGGGAGTAAATAATTATTACTATTTATTACCATGACAGTCTGTACACGTAAACCCCGTGAAATCCGTATTTATATAACAGGATATTTAACATCATAAATGTTTCAGATGTTAAATCCCTCGGAATAATGGAACCACATTAACATAAAGATGGTTTGCTTTCATACCCGCTCAATGTATCATTCCGCTAAATCTTTGGAAATTCCGGAACTGATACCGGATTTTATTGGTTTAAACATATTTATTACACATTATGTACACAAATAATTTTATTGACCCAAGAATGTTGAAAGGCAACATCGGCGTCATCATAGACGATTTTGATTATAAAGAGATATCTAAAATATAAAAATGGAATCTTACATTAATTCCAGGAAATCCCAGTAAGATGAATGCGCCCCATAAACATAATTGAAAGTCTTGGAATTTGAATTTTTTTGGTCATAAAACATTATACTTTCTTTTTCTCGGCAGTAGGAAGGTAATAAACTGTGGTTAGATAGGGAAACTATGTTAAAATATAGAAACAACAACATTTTAAATGTAACAAATATAATCGTTCTGAGGACAAAACACATACTGATGCGACAGTCCTTTATGAATCCATCTATTATATCAAAGTTTATAAATACTGAACGTTTGTGTTTGCCAGAAAAGAGCTGACATCTACGAGTACCGTAGTCTTTCTTCCAGCCATTCACAACAACAACAACAACAACAACAACAACAACAACAACAACACTTTGAGAGAACTCATTTAACAAAATGTAATCTACCATGAGGCCCTCAACATAATGTTTATATACAAAAGTGAAAACTGCATACTGGAATTATATATTAATGTTAAAGCTGAATAGTGGAGAAACTATATATACTGAACCAAAAAAGAAACTTTCGCGAGACTTCAATGGGACTGTTTCCACATATGTGTATATTAATAGTTTTTATTCGTATTTGTTATTGCACAATAATTTAAAATCAATTCATCAAAGTTCATTTACAGTCTGAAAATTATCAATTTCATTGGATTTTTCAATTTCATTTGAGGTAGGTGTCGATTCAATTTTGTTTTTGCTTTAGTAACGATTATGCCCACCGCGAGCATTGCTAACAGCTTGGCAGCGACGACGCATTGGGTGGATGAGATTATTAATTTGAGCCTGGGGTATATTTTTTTTTTTTTTTTTTTTTTTCAGGCCCCCTTTCGGAGTAACCCCATTTATTTTCCACGTCATAGGTCGAGTAGGGGTCGAGGAGCATCCCCTATTCGCCTTACAATGTATATATACAATACAATATTCATAATAGATATATGTACATTCATATGATTTACATAGGGTTTTTTTGCACAGACACAACAAAAACACATACAACAAAAATAATTGTACCCCCACCATATCCTACAGCATCTTTATATCAATATGACAAAGGGAGCTCAATAACTTATACTCGAATAACACACACACACACACACACACACACACACACACACACACACAAATACACACACTCACAAATACCCGCCTGTCTTATCGTTGTCCGTGCGTATATAGATAAAACATGCTTCTCAATATTTCTACCTTAGATGCGTTTACATACATGAGGTAATGCTTTTAATATCGACCAAAGTTGTACAGTTTGGTAAAAAAAAAAAAAATCAAATACAACAACATTTCAACACAGCTCTGGCATAAATACGTTCATAGATTCCCATATTCTTCTAAAGTTATCTATATTATTATTAACCACTGCAGCCTTTTTGTTTATATTGTAATAATATAATATGATATGTTTTGCTCCTATTACTGTAAGGGGGCATTCTTGCATTTTACATATATACATTTTCAAAAAGATAATTATCAAATTCTTTGCTATCTCGTTATTATTGAGATTAATGTATCCAAAGATCATTGTATTTTCATTTAAAGGTGCAAATAAGTCTATTGATGGCGTTAATAAAGCAGTGATTAGTTTCCTAGTTGCATTGCATCCCCAGAATAAGTGTTCTATTGTTTCATTCTCAGTCTTACAGAAGGTGCAAAGTGGGCTGTCCTTGTACTTTATTTTATTTAGTAAATCGTTTGTTCCTAAAATTCTATGTAATATTCTTATTTGGAACCACTGTAGTTTAGAATCTTTTGTTATATTGAAAGGCAAAGAATAAATTTGTTTCCACTCCTCTTTATTAAATGTTACACTAGGCTTTTCTAACCATTTTGCTTGACTAGTTGGCATAGAAGTATTGTTATTTAAGATATTATACATTGCTTTTGACCCTTTCTTATTTATAGTTATGTCTTTTAGAGTGGGTGGTAATGTTGGTCTGGGTGGTATGACAATGTCGTTTGTAGTTATATTGTACGTTATTAATAGTTGTTTTACAGCATTTAAAACACCCTGATAAACTAAATAGTTTGTTGTGACATTGTATGTTTTCTTAAATTCATCTAATGTTAAAAAAGTGCCATCAGCATTTAAACGGTCAGCTATGTAATGGACACCTGCATCAAACCAGGATTTTAAGAAGACACTCTTCGCACCAATTAATAGTTTATGATTATAAAACAAGGGTATGTTACCTATACACTCTTTTTTCACTACACTGTGCTCTATCAAATTAGCAAAGGCACCTAAGGTGTCCTTCCAAAACATGTTATTACTTTCTCTAGATAGTTTTTCAACATAGTGTTTTCCGCAATGGAATAATTTCTGCATTTCAAGTTTTTCATTAACAATACTTATCCAACTGCCATTACCTAATATTCTTCTTAACCATGTAAGTTTTAAAGCCTTTATGGAAGCAGTTATATTGATCATTTTTAAACCTCCCCATGTGTACTCATTTACTAGAATATTGCTTTTTATTTTGGCAGTACCTTGCCAAATAAAATCATAAATTAATGTATTTAGGTAATTAATAGTTCCTCTGGTGGGTTTGGCAATGCAATAAATAAGTGGTTAAGAGTGGAAATTAATAGAGTTTTAATAACTGTTATTTTTCCAATAGGTGTTAATATTCTTCTTTTCCATTGTTTAATAACGTTTTGGATCTTTTCAATTTTATCTTTATAATTTATTTCTATTATCTTGTTCAAATCTACATGGAAATGTATGCCTAACATTTTGGGGTATATTATTCCACTCTTCTAGCAAAGCGTCATGGAGCTCATTGACGTTACCAGGCGGATTTTGCCGTTGCCGTACACGTGTGTCAAGATTATCCCAAAGGTGCTCGATGGGATTTAGATCCGGGCTTTTTGAGGGCCAGTCGTCTATGAAATCAATATTGTTGTTTCGCAAGAACTGGATATTGTCACGGGCGACGTGAGGTCTGGCGTTGTCTTGCTGAAACACAAAAATAACGCCGTGATTTTGTAAGAGAGGAACAACGTGTGGGGCAAGGACACGATCTCTATACTTTTGAGCATTCAAATTTCCATCAATGACCACTAATTGGGTACGATACCCATAACTTATTCCGGCCCAGACCATCACGGAACCCCCACCGCCAAAACGATCCCGCTGAAGAACGCAACAGTCAGCGTAACGTTCATTCCTACGTCGGTAGACCATGATCCGACCATCACTATTGAACAATGCAAACCTGGATTCATCTGAAAAAAGAATCGTCCGCCAGTCTTGCCTTGTCCAGTTGATGTGTCTATCAGCCCATTGAAGCCTGTCACGGCGATGACGATCCGTTAATACTGTTCCGACGTAGAGACGACGTGCACGTAAATTGTTCTCACCCAAACGATTTCGTACGGTTTGAGCGGATATACTGGGGTTATAAGTACCTGGGGTGACAGACGCTGTAGCTGTCGCAGTTAAAAAAATAGTTCGTAAATGTTGGTTCAAAATATAGCGGTCTTGCGCCGGCGTGGTTACACGTGGTCTACCGCTACGTGGAAGATCTTCCGTGCTTCCGGTCTGCACAAACCGCCGTCTCAGACTTCTAACTGCCTGCACAGATGATCCAACGTGCGCAGCAACCTCTTCCGTTGAAGCTCCTGCCTCCAGCATCCCAACGGCTCTCTCTTAAATGTTTCGCAATTCGAGGCATCGAAATGTTGTCCAAATTGTATCGATATAAAGGTGTTTAGGTATTTTTATGACTGTAGTCGTCAAGTGCAATAACTTGCAGTGAAAAAAGTTAACACATGTAAACCAGATATGTCCACCCCGTGCGTGCACGTGAAAATGGAGGTTTTGTCAAAACAGACGATATCGTTCGACAGGAGGTGATTATCTGACCGATTTCCCAAAGTAGGACGTCAGTGTAAACTACTACATATACACATTTTTCTACATGTTGTATTTAACCTTATAAGTTTAAGACCTACTTTGCGAAAGTTTCTTTTTTGGTTCAGTATATATAATATGCTATGGAATATGATGATATGGCTTATAGTGGTATCTTGAAAATAACAATTATATTTCTTGTTCTTAAAACCATTCCGCCAGTATAATTGTGTGCCAATAGTTGCTACATATGTGTGTAGTCTATATCTACATTGAATTTGTAAATAGTTTAAAACGAAGTATTTTATGCAACATTGAAGCATTCAACGTATGGTATATTATATAAATAATGCATGTGGGTGAAGTTAGCAGTGAGCAGTGTACTGCTGTACTGCTGGCAGTGAGCAGTGTACTGCTGTACTGCTAGCAGTGAGCAGTGAGTAGTGTAATCCAGCAGTGAGTTATGTATTCTAGTAGGGAATGATGTGTATATGCCAAATTTCGAAAAATAAATAAATAAAAATAATAATTTTTTTATTTTATTTGTTTACTGCCAGTGTACTGCTGGCAGTGAGCAGTGTACTGCTGTACTGCTAGCAGTGAGCAGTGAGTAGTGTAATCCAGCAGTGGGTAGTGTAATCCAGCAGTGAGTGGTGTATTCTAGTAGTGTATGATGTGCAAATGTAAATTTTTGAATAAAATAATAAAAA
>JABXNX010000207.1:24382-43349 GCA_014843695.1 Archivesica marissinica | reverse complement strand
ACTGACATGGACTGGTGCATGTTTCCCATTCAACACCAATTAACTGACATGTACTGGTGCATGTTTCCCATTCAACGCCAAGTAACTGACATGGACTGGTGCATGATATTGACCCATTCAACCCCAAGTAACTGACATGGACTGGTGCATGATATTAACCCATTCAACCCCAAGTAACTGACATGGACTGGTGCATGATATTAACCCATTCAACACCAAGTAACTGACATGGACTGGTGCATGATATTAACCCATTCAACCCCAAGTAACTGACATGGACTGGTGCATGATATTAACCCATTCAACACCAAGTAACTGACATGGACTGGTGCATGATATTAACCCATTCAACCCCAAGTAACTGACATGGACTGGTGCATGATATTAACCCATTCGTTGGGTGGTGCCCATTAACCCCAGTAACTGACATGGACTGGTGCATGATATTAACCCATTCAACCCCAAGTAACTGACATGGACTGGTGCGTGATACTAACCCATTCAACCCAAGTAACTGACATGGACTGGTGCATGATGTTAACCCATTCAACCCCAAGTAACTGACATGGACTGGTGCATGATATTAACCCATTCAACCCCAAGTAACTGACATGGACTGGTGCGTGATATTAACCCATTCAACCCCAAGTAACTGACATGGACTGGTGCATGATATTAACCCATTCAACCCCAAGTAACTGACATGGACTGGTGCGTGATATTAACCCATTCAACCCCAAGTAACTGACATGGACTGGTGCATGATATTAACCCATTCAACCCCAAGTAACTGACATGGACTGGTGCATGATGTTAACCCATTCAACCCCAAGTAACTGACATGGACTGGTGCATGATATTAACCCATTCAACCCCAAGTAACTGACATGGACTGGTGCATGATATTAACCCATTCAACCCCAAGTAACTGACATGGACTGGTGCATGATATTAACCCATTCAACCCCAAGTAACTGACATGGACTGGTGCGTGATATTAACCCATTCAACCCCAAGTAACTGACATGGACTGGTGCGTGATATTAACCCATTCAACCCCAAGTAACTGACATGGACTGGTGCGTGATATTAACCCATTCAACCCCAAGTAACTGACATGGACTGGTGCGTGATATTAACCCATTCAACCCAAGTAACTGACATGGACTGGTGCGTGATATTAACCCATTCAACCCCAAGTAACTGACATGGACTGGTGCGTGATATTAACCCATTCAACCCCAAGTAACTGACATGGACTGGTGCATGATATTAACCCATTCAACCCCAAGTAACTGACATGGACTGGTGCATGATGTTAACCCATTCAACCCCAAGTAACTGACATGGACTGGTGCATGATATTAACCCATTCAACCCCAAGTAACTGACATGGACTGGTGCATGATATTAACCCATTCAACCCCAAGTAACTGACATGGACTGGTGCATTCAACCCCAAGTAACTGACATGGACTGGTGCATGATATTAACCCATTCAACCCCAAGTAACTGACATGGACTGGTGCGTGATATTAACCCATTCAACCCCAAGTAACTGACATGGACTGGTGCGTGATATAACCCATTCAACCCAAGTAACTGACATGGACTGGTGCTGATATTAACCCATTCAACCCCAAGTAACTGACATGGACTGGTGCATGATATTAACCCATTCAACCCAAGTAACTGACATGGACTGGTGCGTGATATTAACCCATTCAACCCCAAGTAACTGACATGGACTGGTGCGTGATATTAACCCATTCAACCCCAAGTAACTGACATGGATTGGTGCGTGATATTAACCCATTCAACACCAAGTAACTGACATGGACTGGTGCGTGATATTAACCCATTCAACCCCAAGTAACTGACATGGATTGGTGCGTGATATTAACCCATTCAACCCCAAGTAACTGACATGGATTGGTGCGTGATATTAACCCATTCAACCCCAAGTAACTGACATGGACTGGTGCATGATATTAACCCATTCAACCCCAAGTAACTGACATTCAACCCCAAGTAACTGACATGGACTGGTGCATGATATTAACCCATTCAACCCCAAGTAACTGACATGGACTGGTGCATGATGTTAACCCATTCAACCCCAAGTAACTGACATGGACTGGTGCATGATGTTAACCCATTCAACCCCAAGTAACTGACATGGACTGGTCCGTGATATTAACCCATTCAACCCCAAGTAACTGACATGGACTGGTCCGTGATATTAACCCATTCAACCCCAAGTAACTGACATGGACTGGTGCGTGATATTAACCCATTCAACCCCAAGTAACTGACATGGACTGGTGATGATATTAACCCATTCACCCCAAGTAACTGACATGGACTGGTCCGTGATATTAACCCATTCAACCCCAAGTAACTGACATGGACTGGTCGTGATATTAACCCATTCAACCCCAAGTAACTGACATGGACTGGTCGTGATATTAACCCATTCAACCCCAAGTAACTGACATGGACTGGTCTGATATTAACATTCAACCAACTGAATGGACGGTCATGATATTAACCCATTCAACCCCAAGTAACTGACATGGACTGGTCCGTGATATTAACCCATTCAACCCAAGTAACTGACATGGACTGGTCCGTGATATTAACCCATTCAACCCCAAGTAACTGACATGGATGGTCGTGATATTAACCCATTCAACCCCAAGTAACTGACATGGACTGGTCCGTGATATTAACCCATTCAACCCCAAGTAACTGACATGGACTGGTCCGTGATATTAACCCATTCAACCACAAGTAACTGACATGGACTGGTCCGTGATATTAACCCATTCAACCCCAAGTAACTGACATGGACTGGTCCGTGATATTAACCCATTCAACCCCAAGTAACTGACATGGACTGGTCCGTGATATTAACCCATTCAACCCCAAGTAACTGACATGGACTGGTCCGTGATATTAACCCATTCAACCCCAAGTAACTGACATGGACTGGTCCGTGATATTAACCCATTCAACCCCAAGTAACTGACATGGACTGGTCCGTGATATTAACCCATTCAACCCCAAGTAACTGACATGGACTGGTCCGTGATATTAACCCATTCAACCACAAGTAACTGACATGGACTGGTCCGTGATATTAACCCATTCAACCCCAAGTAACTGACATGGACTGGTCCGTGATATTAACCCATTCAACCCCAAGTAACTGACATGGACTGGTCCGTGATATTAACCCATTCAACCCCAAGTAACTGACATGGACTGGTCCGTGATATTAACCCATTCAACCCCAAGTAACTGACATGGACTGGTCCGTGATATTAACCCATTCAACCCCAAGTAACTGACATGGACTGGTCCGTGATATTAACCCATTCAACCCCAAGTAACTGACATGGACTGGTCCGTGATATTAACCCATTCAACCCCAAGTAACTGACATGGACTGGTCCGTGATATTAACCCATTCAACCCCAAGTAACTGACATGGACTGGTCCGTGATATTAACCCATTCAACCCCAAGTAACTGACATGGACTGGTCCGTGATATTAACCCATTCAACCCCAAGTAACTGACATGGACTGGTCCGTGATATTAACCCATTCAACCCCAAGTAACTGACATGGACTGGTCCGTGATATTAACCCATTCAACCCCAAGTAACTGACATGGACTGGTCCGTGATATTAACCCATTCAACCCCAAGTAACTGACATGGACTGGTCCGTGATATTAACCCATTCAACCCCAAGTAACTGACATGGACTGGTCCGTGATATTAACCCATTCAACCCCAAGTAACTGACATGGACTGGTCCGTGATATTAACCCATTCAACCCCAAGTAACTGACATGGACTGGTCCGTGATATTAACCCATTCAACCCCAAGTAACTGACATGGACTGGTCCGTGATATTAACCCATTCAACCCCAAGTAACTGACATGGACTGGTCCGTGATATTAACCCATTCAACCCCAAGTAACTGACATGGACTGGTCCGTGATATTAACCCATTCAACCCCAAGTAACTGACATGGACTGGTCCGTGATATTAACCCATTCAACCCCAAGTAACTGACATGGACTGGTGCGTGATGTTAACCCATTCAACCCCAAGTAACTGACATGGACTGGTGCGTGATATTAACCCATTCAACCCAAGTAACTGACATGGACTGGTGCATGATGTTAACCCATTCAACCCCAAGTAACTGACATGGATTGGTGCATGATATTAACCCATTCAACACCAAGTAACTGACATGGACTGGTGCGTGATATTAACCCATTCAACCCCAAGTAACTGACATGGACTGGTGCGTGATACTAACCCATTCAACCCCAAGTAACTGACATGGACTGGTGCATGATATTAACCCATTCAACCCCAAGTAACTGACATGGACTGGTGCATGATATTAACCCATTCAACCCCAAGTAACTGACATGGACTGGTGCATGAGTTAACCCATTCAACCCCAAGTAACTGACATGGACTGGTGCATGATGTTAACCCATTCAACCCAAGTAACTGACATGGACTGGTGCGTGATATTAACCCATTCAACCCCAAGTAACTGACATGGACTGGTGCGTGATGTTAACCCATTCAACCCCAAGTAACTGACATGGACTGGTGCGTGATATTAACCCATTCAACCCCAAGTAACTGACATGGACTGGTGCATGATATTAACCCATTCAACCCCAAGTAACTGACATGGACTGGTGCGTGATATTAACCCATTCAACCCCAAGTAACTGACATGGACTGGTGCATGATATTAACCCATTCAACCCCAAGTAACTGACATGGACTGGTGCGTGATATTAACCCATTCAACCCCAAGTAACTGACATGGACTGGTGCATGATATTAACCCATTCAACCCCAAGTAACTGACATGGACTGGTGCATGATGTTAACCCATTCAACCCCAAGTAACTGACATGGACTGGTGCATGATGTTAACCCATTCAACCCCAAGTAACTGACATGGACTGGTGCGTGATATTAACCCATTCAACCCCAAGTAACTGACATGGACTGGTGCGTGATATTAACCCATTCAACCCCAAGTAACTGACATGGACTGGTGCGTGATATTAACCCATTCAACCCCAAGTAACTGACATGGACTGGTGCATGATATTAACCCATTCAACCCCAAGTAACTGACATGGACTGGTGCGTGATATTAACCCATTCAACCCCAAGTAACTGACATGGACTGGTGCGTGATATTAACCCATTCAACCCCAAGTAACTGACATGGACTGGTGCGTGATATTAACCCATTCAACCCCAAGTAACTGACATGGACTGGTGCATGATATTAACCCATTCAACCCCAAGTAACTGACATGGACTGGTGCATGATGTTAACCCATTCAACCCCAAGTAACTGACATGGACTGGTGCATGATGTTAACCCATTCAACCCCAAGTAACTGACATGGACTGGTGCATGATATTAACCCATTCAACCCCAAGTAACTGACATGGACTGGTGCGTGATATTAACCCATTCAACCCCAAGTAACTGACATGGACTGGTGCGTGATATTAACCCATTCAACCCCAAGTAACTGACATGGATTGGTGCGTGATATTAACCCATTCAACCCCAAGTAACTGACATGGATTGGTGCGTGATATTAACCCATTCAACCCCAAGTAACTGACATGGACTGGTGCGTGATATTAACCCATTCAACCCCAAGTAACTGACATGGATTGGTGCGTGATATTAACCCATTCAACCCCAAGTAACTGACATGGATTGGTGCGTGATATTAACCCATTCAACCCCAAGTAACTGACATGGACTGGTGCATGATATTAACCCATTCAACCCCAAGTAACTGACATGGACTGGTGCATGATATTAACCCATTCAACCCCAAGTAACTGACATGGACTGGTGCGTGATATTAACCCATTCAACACCAAGTAACTGACATGGACTGGTGCGTGATATTTTCAGACCAATAAATTAATAAGAAAATTACCTTTGGACCAGTTCATTTATCAAAATGGGTAATTTTATCTAAAAATAGTAATAATTATTACTGGCAAAAAAGTGCAGATCCTGATGAGACGGCTCGTCACGAGCCGGCTCATCTGGATCTACACTTTTCATAAGCCTATTTAGAGGCCTGTGGGGTTGAAAGGGTTAAACAGTAAAAACAGGCAGTGACATGGAATTTTACAAAAGACCAAAATTGTAAGTTATTAGTATTCAAATACGATGTAAAAATGTGTTAGTTTCGTCAAAATATATAAATTTTCAAAGATCGATGGTGAATTTTTTTAATTTCATGATAAAAGATTGATAAATTTCTGTATTGTCCGCCAATTCGGTAATATATAGAATGATAACACCAATATCCCACATGTTTTAACATTAGATGATACATGTACATAAGTGTCATATATATAAGTATCTAACGGTATATACAACTTCCCGCACCTCATTCTTATATACCAGGGCGATCACTAGACTTTGAAACTCAAGAGTCAATGACCCTTGAGGTCAAAATCTCAAGAGTCAAACAGGAATTTTCAAGAGTCAAATATATGCATGTTGGTACTTTACGTACATGGAATTTTTTCTCGATCATACAATGCACTCTAGACCAATGTGTGAGCTGATCAAGCCAGACCTTTCTCTACTAATACATGACTGTACCTTAACCAAAACGAACACATGTTTATAATAAATATGTATTTTATTTTGATGAAAAACAGTTTTTTAAACTTTATTTAAGACACAAATCAATGAAATCATAATACATGTATACAAGTACATGTTGTATATATATAGTTTACTAGAGATAGTTAACATTAATCAAGTCTAGTATACAAACTCACAGTATAAACTTATATTTGAATAGATAATACACAACCATGGGGCATGTGTGTTGGTTACAAGTAATGATTTAAAGTGTGGCATCAATGATAGACCATATATGGAATGTATGGGTCCTGGGTTCAATACTTTAACCTGACAGTATCATTATTATACTCTGTCAGTAGTATCTGCCAAGAAAAACAAGTTCCCTGCATGGGGTGTGACATAAATGGAAAATAGAATAAATCCAAAAATTGGTGACAAATGCTGAAATTCATTTCTGCAGACAATGGACAACGGAAGTCGTGATAGCACAGTGGTAGCACGTTCACTTCAGGTGCGAAAGGCCCGATGTTTGTGCCCAGCTGTAGCAGAACTTTATCATTGTGCCCTTCGGCAAGGCACTAAGTTCCACATTGCCTGTTCTCTCTCCCCCGTGGCAATGGCATGATGTCTCTAGAGTAGTTATAAGAACTTGTTTCGCAATCGAGCTAAAATAAATTTGTATAAAAAACGGACAACCCTCAAATTTGTGACCAAATAACAAACTCATCAAATGGCGAGATGGACCTTAGTGATTAACAGATTCGGCAGTTAATCGCAAGATTACAATTGCTCCTATACGTTGTTTTTGTCCAGTATTTTAATCATACATGTAGAATTGAAAGCATTTGTTCTTGTGTCAATACACGTGGGGTTTACACCTTTCTGGGTGCTATTCTCTAGATGTTTTTTACATTTATTTATCGTCTCTACCGGTTGCCCATATGAGCGACGCCTCCTGAAGAGATTAGTTATTTTAGATTTTGGAGGATAGTGCATGATACAGACAGAGATCCATTCCAGAATCTCCACTGGTTCTTTTATGTGTACGATGTAAAGCACAAAAACGAGACATCGGTTTAACGTCCCATCTGAAAGACTGTTAATTGTATTAGGGTCAGACGGGGGATCGAACCTGCGATTCCTGGATTACCAGTCCAGAGTGTTACCACTGGACTACAGATCCGTCTGTCATTCTCTAGATGTTGTTATATTTGATTAATACTATTTTACTATTGGGTGGAATACGATGTACGTATTGCGGTATAAACTTGCAATATACTGCGGTACGGTTTTGAGGTGCAATACCAACCCCTACTGTTCATATATGGTCAGACGGTGTTATTGATGTTGTGGTCTGGGATTGGTTGAAAAAGTGTAGGGAAGCCCTTAAGAGTTATTGATATATGAACTGATTGGCTGAGTAGGTATTGTCACAAATAGTGAAAATGACTTCTAAATATTAAAATACAATATATGAGCTGGATTTTGGAATATTTAAAAATATTTGGTGACAAATAAACAGCATATTATAAATGCAGGTGTCAGTGCAACATTCACCACCAAATTACCTTCAGAGTAGGGGGTGTATTCCTTTAGAGGGAAATATAAAAAAAACGCAATTGGTCAACCCCATTGAAATTTGACATTTTCCTGTGGCTCAAAGGTTGAAAACTACTGTCTTTTGTGCTATTTTTGGGGAAAATCTAATGGCACTGTGTGTTATAATGGTGGCCTATGGAAATTGCAATAGCGGTGTCTGACCATATCGGATATATATGTATGTATGTACCATTAATGTCAAACCCCTTGCTGGGACCTAGACATGTTTTCCTGGGACGACCATAGCGGTTAACCAGTACTAAGCAATGTGTGTGAGGTGCCTTGCTCAATGACACTACATACGTGGCCTGACTGAGTATCGAACCCGGACCGTTTGATTCCAAATCCGACGCTCTACCATTGGACCACGGACGCCACACGATATATATATCGATACCCGCGAAATCTAATGACAAAATACAACTGTCAAACATCATTTCTCAACTTACCGTCGGATTTCTGGTCTTCTGAATTCAAGCCAAGTAATGTCGAAAACATTGGATGCAATAGTTTTGGATACAAAAATATGAAACACCCCAGAATTATGGCTACAGAGCCGTAAATACGTATCGTCTGAAAATCCATTTCCGTACACACAATTATTGAATTCTCGTAAATTCTCGTTATGATCAGGTGATGGACAAACAACAATAGCTGAAACACGTATTGAAAAAGCGTCACTGCATTATTTTAAACAGAAAAAGATTAATGGTGATCTAAGTCAACTGTCGCGGTCAAAATGTAATGTGATTAATCGACTAATGTAATATCAAAATTAGCCATCGGTCGAGAAAACGCGAGTATCAAAATGGGATCCAATATGGCGCTCTCCTTGAAAGAATTAGCATCACTTCTGAGGTTAGTTCCGCAGTACTGTCAACATTGTTATAGCAAAGAAACTATTTTTCAGAAGAGTTATCATATTGGTTCTTGAGTAAATTTAGAAACATTGTGAGATTCGTAACTGTTTGCTCAAAATATACTTCTGAATTTTTTGTCACATTGAAAAAAGTGGGTGGGGTCACAGGCACCAGACACAAAAATTGTTTTTATTTTTGGCCTATGGTCATATAGTAAGTAATATATAATATATATTACTTACTATATGACCATAGGCCAAAAATTAAAAAAATTTTGTGTCTGGTGCCTGTGGGTGGGGTATGTTTTATTTTTGAATATTTACATTATTATTATCATATTAAAATGTTGAGACTATAATGCGTCTGTGGTAGAGCGTTGGATTTGGAATGAACAGTCCAGGGTTCGATACTCGAGTCAGGCCACGTATGTAGTGTGAATGTCGGACGAAGCGTACCACTGCACTAGCGTACCGGGACTATGCGTACCACTTTGTATGATGTAGCGTACCATATATATAATACATAGTGAAAATGAAAAACGATTTAGTGACGTACAATTCGTAATAATTCTTATCAAAAACGACCACGTTACAACAAATTTACAACAATATTTTTTGAATATTAATAATTCTTATCAAAAACGAACACAATACAACTAAATTGATTCAAACATTCAATCACAAACTTGTAAATTGATTCAATCAATCAATCAAGATTCAGGGATCATTCTAGAGTGTGATGTGGGCGACATATACGCTTTCATCAGTTCCAACGTGTCGGTTAACCCATTTCATTCTGGATACCGTTCAAACGGTATTTGCAAAGAACATAGGAGCCAGATTAACCGCCACGGAACGTTCCGTCTGATCAGGCTCTATGCTGTTTGCTATTCAGATGATCTTGCTAAGACACTTGGCTATGCAGCAAACAACATGTTGTTTGCAAAAGCCTTTAAATATATCCAGAATGAAATGGGTTAATAGCTATGCATAGCTAATGTTCATTGTTAAATCATGCCGACTCAAAATAAATTTTGTATCTTGATATAATATAAGTTGTTCAAAACTTGCTTTCACTATTCACATGTTGTATTTAATGATCATACATAGTTAACCCTATTTTGCAGAAATTTATTAAAGAACATCATTTAAGAATGCAATTGTGCGCTTTCTCATTTCTTTCCAAACAATCTGACCTAGAATGAACCCTGTTGCTTACACCGGCCTTTGCTAAATATAAATATCTCACAAACAACCACATGCATGAATTAGACAATGATGTCCAGGTCACAAGAACTTATTCAATACATGTATGCAGTGGCATTATGTGTAATATTCATGAATAAGATTGTTTTATTGTAGTGTGCTATCTGAAGATGCCACTCAGACACAGACATTTGAAGCCATTGCCGCAAGCTTTCACCACTACTTCCAGAAACAGGACCACTTCAAAGTTGGCAGTGCTTTGGTATGTCTGCTTATAAATGACAAGCAGCTTTGTAAGGTTCAGTTTGGCTAATATAAATTAATATTAAAAAATGTCTGCTCATTTTACAGTCTTGCTTGTAAATTGTCATATGATTATGCTGGAACATGAGAGCATTTCTACTTCACGAGGCTGTATTCATGATCTCGATGCTGTAGTCATGATCTTGAGGCTGTATTCATGATCTCAAGGCTGTATTCATGATATAGAGACTGTATTCATGATCTCGAAGCTGTATTCATGATATAGAGACTGTATTTATGATCTCAAGGCTGTATTCATAATCTCAAGGCTGTATTCATGATATAGAGACTGTATTCATGATCTCGAGGCTGTATTCATGATCTCAAGACTGTATTCATGATATATAGACTGTATTCATGATCTCGAAGCTGTATTCATGATCTCGAGGCTGTATTCATGATCTCAAGGCTGTATTCATGATATAGAGACTGTATTTATGATCTCAAGGCTGTATTCATGATATAGAGACTGTATTCATGATCTCAAGGCTATATTCATGATCTCGAGGCTGTATTCATGATCTCAAGGCTGTATTCATAATATAGAGACTGTATTTATGATCTCAAGGCTGTATTCATGATATAGAGACTGTATTCATGATCTCAAGGCTATATTCATGATCTCGAGGCTGTATTCATGATCTCAAGGCTGTATTCATGATATAGAGACTGTATTTATGATCTCAAGGCTGTATCCATGATCTCGAGGCTGTATTCATGATCTTGAGGCTGTATTCATGATCTTGAGGCTGTATTCATGATATAGAGACTGTATTCATGATCTCGAGGCTGTATTCATGATCTCAAGACTGTATTCATGATATATAGACTGTATTCATGATCTCAAGGCTGTATTCATGATCTCAAGGCTGTATTCATGATATAGAGACTGTATTTATGATCTCAAGGCTGTATTCATGATATAGAGACTGTATTCATGATCTCGAGGCTGTATTCATGATCTCAAGGCTGTATTCATGATATAGAGACTGTATTTATGATCTCAAGGCTGTATCCATGATATAGAGACTGTATTCATGATCTCAAGGCTATATTCATGATCTCGAGGCTGTATTCATGATCTCAAGGCTGTATTCATGATATAGAGACTGTATTTATGATCTCAAGGCTGTATCCATGATCTCGAGGCTGTATTCATGATCTCGAGGCTGTATTCGTAATATCGAAGTTGTAAATTCATGATCTTGAGGTTGTATTCATGATCTCGAAGCTGTATTCATGATATCGAAGCTGTATTCATGATCTCGAGACTGTATTCATGATCTTGAGGCTGTAGTCATCATCTTGAGGCTGTATTCATGATCACAAAGCTGTATTCATGATCTCGAGGCTGTATTCGTAATATCGAAGTTGTAAATTCATGATTTCGTGGTTGTATTCATATCGAAGCTGTATTCATGATCTCGTGGCTGTATTCATGATCTCGTGGCTGTATTCATGATCTCATGGCTGTATTCATGATCTCGAGGCTGTATTCATATGGTCAAATGTTACATTTATCACGAAATTGTATAAATGTTGCACATGGTCCTTTCAGTTGGAATCCTTTGTATTTACTGTTGTTCCCTGACCAGATGTTGCTGTATGATAAATGTGATATTATCAAAATCATGTTAATTAATTGATAACAAATTTGTATCTATAGATAAGTAGTACCCATTGGATATATACAATAGGATATCTATCAAGATATAGTAATTTAATAATTATAAGATGAGAATGTGGATAAAACTAATAGCATGTTGTGCAAAGGAACAACGATAAAAACAGAAGAAACCACTTAATACTAATAGGACCTACATACTTTTAGGGAGTATTCAGGGGCAGTAACTGACCGATCTCTCTCATTAAAACAAATTGATGTGTTGTTGATTTCTGGCACCGGATTGACTGTACTATTATACAGGTGTTTCATCACTCGTTCTCTACACATTGATCAGGTGTTGTTGCTACAGAATCGTGACTTACTCCCCCACCCCACACAGAAATTGGCAGCCATCTTCCTGCTGTATGAGATGTACAGAATTGATCAGCCTATTGCAGCAAACCCATTCGCATCAGTGTTCGTTCATCTGCTGGTAAGTTTGTTCATCTGCTGGTAAGTTTGTTCATCAGCTGGTAAGTTTGTTCATCTGCTGATAAGTTTGTTCATCTGCTGGTAAGTTCGTTCATCTGCTGGTAAGTTTGTTCATCTGCTGGTAAGTTTGTTCATCTGCTGGTAAGTTTGTTCATCTGCTGGTAAGTTTGTTCATCTGCTGGTAAGTTTGTTCATCTGCTGGTAAGTTCGTTCGTTCATCTGCTGGTAAGTTCGTTCATCTGCTGGTAAGTTTGTTCATCTGCTGGTAAGTTTGTTAAACTGCGGGTACGTTTATTTGTATGTGCTGGTAATTTGTTCATCTGCTGGTAAGTTACACTATCAATTAATACTTTTCATTTGGTTGCTCTAAATCCGAATCCCTGCATGGGTGTCAAATTTGTCCATATGAGGAGGCTATCCAGATGTCATACATGGCAGTTGTTCTCCCATGTGCCTACCCATGTTCGAAAAATTACCTGTACGGGCATCTGACGTCTTCCTCAGTCATTGTCACCATGTGATCTAAGTCTTCTAATGCAAATCACAGGTACATGACAAAGTGTCAAGTATATTATTAATACTAGTATTCTTGACATTGTGTGACTGTCATGTACTTGGGTGCACATTCAAGCCCCAAAAACAAACCAATCGACACCCTGTTTAATCGCTGGCATGCCACGATGCACTATCTTCCAGACTATCTTGATACTGACCAAATTTACTTTTATTAAACCGTAGCTGTCGTGCACAAAATACGGCAACACTGAATGCGAATGAATGGTACATGTAAATTCCAACATTTATTGGAATATACATTTGTAATAAATGACATATCATAAACTATCATATACACACTGACAAATCATAAACTATCATATACACACTGACAAATCATAAACTATCATACACACACTGACAAATCATAAACTATCATATACACACTGACAAATCATAAACTATCATATACACACTGACAAATCATAAACTATCATACACACACTGACAAATCATAAACTATCATACACACACTGACAAATCATAAACTATCATATGCACACTGACAAATCATAAACTATCATATACACACTGACAAATCATAAACTATCATACACACACTGACAAATCATAAACTATCATATACACACACTGACAAATCATATGCACACTGACAAATCATAAACTATCATACACTGAAAAATCAAATCAAATTTTATTTACTGTTGGCAAGGTCAATGCAATTAACATTAGCTATGTATAGTTTTTGACCGACTATGAGCACTATATAACAGATAATAACAATAGTTTCAGTTGCTAAGAAGACATATATAAAATCTTGTTATATTCATAAATGACTATATATATTACTATTATATTACAATGTATGTTAAAAGCTGTGTGTAAATTTCTGATCTTGACCAGAGTCTAAAAATTGCCGTAAAAGTAATCCTATGGCAGGGAAAATAAAACACAAAACAGGGAAAATAAACACAAAAATGTGATCTATAAGAAATACTTAGAAGTAATAGCACCCCAAATCAGATTTGGTGGGACAGCAGTTTCCTCACAGATTATGAAGTTATGTTTATCGTGGGTTTTTTACACTTCATAGAACCCTCCGACAGAGAACCAGGATGAGGGCCAGTACAACCTACACTGGGCGATACCAGCGATCTCACCTGCCGAGAAATACTTCCTGTCTCAGCTCATCTCCAGTCCCACAAAAGAAGTGAGATTATTGTTACAATGACTATTATCATATTTCCTAATCTTAGTTCCGTTTTTAGTTTCAACTTTATTTATTTCCTTATCTTAGTTCTGTTTTTAATTTCAACTTTTATTTATTTCCTTATCATAGTTCCGTTTTTAGTTTCAACTTTATTTCCTTATCTTAGTTCTGTTTTTAGTTTCAACTTTATTTATTTCCTTATCTTAGTTCTGTTTTTAATTTCAACCTTATTTATTTCCTTATCTTAGTTCTGTTTTTAATTTCAACTTTTATTTATTTCCTTATCTTAGTTCCGTTTTTAGTTTCAACTTTATTTCCTTATCTTAGTTCTGTTTTTAGTTTCAACTTTATTTATTTCCTTATCTTAGTTCTGTTTTTAATTTCAACTTTTATTTATTTCCTTATCTCAGTTCTGTTTTTAATTTCAACTTTATTTATTTCCTTATCTTAGTTCTGTTTTTAATTTCAACTTTATTTATTTCCTTATCTTAGTTCTGTTTTTAATTTCAACTTTTATTTATTTCCTTATCTTAGTTCCGTTTTTAATTTCAACTTTATTTCCTTATCTTAGTTCTGTTTTTAGTTTCAACTTTATTTATTTCCTTATCTTAGTTCTGTTTTACAATGTCTCCTGTAAGATCTGCTGACCACCAGTAAAATATGCCTTATGACCGTTGAAACGCTTATGTCAAACTGTACAAACTATTGCCACATATATTGGGATTTAACCCATTCAACTGTTCTGTTTGACAATATGGTCAGTATGCAGGCATGTTTTATGTTGAGTTCTGTCTGACAATATGGTCAGTATGCAGGCATGTTTGAAACATTTTATGTTGAGTTCTGTTTGACAATATGGTCAGTATGCAGGCATGTTTGAAACATTTTATGTTGAGTTCTGTTTGACAACATGGTCAGTATGCAGGCATGTTTCAAACATTTTATGTTGAGTTCTGTTTGACAACATGGTCAGTATGCAGGCATGTTTCAAACATTTTATGTTGAGTTCTGTTTGACAACATGGTCAGTATGCAGGCATGTTTCAAACATTTTATGTTGAGTTCTGTTTGACAACATGGTCAGTATGCAGGCATGTTTCAAACATTTTATGTTGAGTGCTGTTTGACAACATGGTCAGTATGCAAGCATGTTTCAAACATTTTATGTTGAGTGCTGTTTGACAACATGGTCAGTATGCAGGCATGTTTCAAACATTTTATGTTGAGTGCTGTTTGACAATATGGTCAGTATGCAAGCATGTTTCACACATTTTATGTTGAGTGCTGTTTGACTGTCAGATAATTCACAATGATTTAAATTTATTATCTTTGTTTTGTTTTCAGATGTTCAAGAAAACACCTACACAGATTATACAAATGGACGTTGGAAACATGCAGGTACACACACATATATCAGTAGATTCTGGAAACATGCAGGTACACACACATATATCAGTAGATTCTGGAAACATGCAGGTACACACACATATATCATTAGATTCTGGAAACATGCAGGTACACACACATATATCATTAGATTCTGGAAACATGCAGGTACACACACATATATCATTAGATTCTGGAAACATGCAGGTACACACCCATATATCATTAGATTCTGGAAACATGCAGGTACACACACATATATCAGTAGATTCTGGAAACATGCAGGTACACACACATATATCAGTAGATTCTGGAAACATGCAGGTACACACACATATATCAGTAGATTCTGGAAACATGCAGGTACACACACATGTATCATTAGATTCTGGAAACATGCAGGTACACACACATATATCAGTAGATTCTGGAAACATGCAGGTACACACACATATATCATTAGATTCTGGAAACATGCAGGTACACACACATATATCATTAGATTCTGGAAACATGCAGGTACACACACATATATCAGTAGATTCTGGAAACATGCAGGTACACACACATATATCATTAGATTCTGGAAACATGCAGGTACACACACATATATCATTAGATTCTGGAAACATGCAGGTACACACACATATATCATTAGATTCTGGAAACATGCAGGTACACACACATATATCATTAGATTCTGGAAACATGCAGGTACACACACATATATCAGTAGATTCTGGAAACATGCAGGTACACACACATATATCATTAGATTCTGGAAACATGCAGGTACACACACATATATCATAGATTCTGGAAACATGCAGGTACACACACATATATCATTAGATTCTGGAAACATGCAGGTACACACACATATATCATTAGATTCTGGAAACATGCAGGTACACAACATATATCATTAGATTCTGGAAACATGCGGTACACACACATATATCATTAGATTCTGGAAACATGCAGGTACACACACATATATCATTAGATTCTGGAAACATGCAGGTACACACACATATATCATTAGATTCTGGAAACATGCAGGTACACACACATATATCATTAGATTCTGGAAACATGCAGGTACACACACATATATCATTAGATTCTGGAAACATGCAGGTACACACACATATATCATTAGATTCTGGAAACATGCAGGTACACACACATATATCATTAGATTCTGGAAACATGCAGGTACACACACATATATCATTAGATTCTGGAAACATGCAGGTACACACACATATATCAGTAGATTCTGGAAACATGCAGGTACACACACATATATCATTAGATTCTGGAAACATGCAGGTACACACACATATATCATTAGATTCTGGAAACATGCAGGTACACACACATATATCATTAGATTCTGGAAACATGCGGGTACACAACATATATCATTAGATTCTGGAAACATGCAGGTACACACACATATATCATTAGATTCTGGAAACATGCAGGTACACACACATATATCATTAGATTCTGGAAACATGCAGGTACACACACATATATCAGTAGATTCTGGAAACATGCAGGTACACCCATATATCATTAGATTCTGGAAACATGCAGGTACACACCCATATATCATTAGATTCTGGAAACATGCAGGTACACACACATATATCAGTAGATTCTGGAAACATGCAGGTACACACACATATATCATTAGATTCTGGAAACATGCAGGTACACACACATATATCATTAGATTCTGGAAACATGCAGGTACACACACATATATCATTAGATTCTGGAAACATGCAGGTACACACACATATATCAGTAGATTCTGGAAACATGCAGGTACACACACATATATCAGTAGATTCTGGAAACATGCAGGTACACACACATATATCATTAGATTCTGGAAACATGCAGGTACACACACATATATCAGTAGATTCTGGAAACATGCAGGTACACACACATATATCATTAGATTCTGGAAACATGCAGGTACACACCCATATAGCATTAGATTCTGGAAACATGCAGGTACACACACATATATCAGTAGATTCTGGAAACATGCAGGTACACACACATATATCAGTAGATTCTGGAAACATGCAGGTACACACACATATATCATTAGATTCTGGAAACATGCAGGTACACACACATATATCATTAGATTCTGGAAACATGCAGGTACACACACATATATCATAGATTCTGGAAACATGCAGGTACACACACATATATCATTAGATTCTGGAAACATGCAGGTACACACACATATATCATTAGATTCTGGAAACATGCAGGTACACACACATATATCATTAGATTCTGGAAACATATATCATTAGATTCAGTCCTAGCCATTGCATCATATATATATATATTATGGTTTATTTTGTATGAGTCCGCCTCCATGGTCGAGTGGTTACGGTCGCTTACTTGTATACCACTGTAACCTATCATCACTGATGGTCCCGGGTTTGAGTCCCGCTCAGACCGTGTCTCATTTATATGAAAATGTTGGCTGTTTCTTACGGAGGTTGGTGCACCCAAGTACTGGTTAACCGCTGGAGCTTGCCCAGGAAAGGTGTTGTTAGGTAAACTGCCCGTCGGCGATATGGCCCAAAATGGTGCTGATGCAGGTGTAAAACCCGAAATATAAATAAATAAATTATTTTGTATGAAAAATAGTAGAAGTGTGTCGAGTAAAGATACTACAATAAAATTGAAATGAAAGCATTAATGTTTTCTAGAGGAAAAACAAACACATGTAGAAAAAACAGACAAGTATGCTCCGATGTTATCGTCCCACCCACCCCTTAGACCCTTGTTTCCAGAGTGTAGCATATGGTGACTCGTGTACAATGTATGTAGCTTGGTTTCTAATATCTCTTATCATTATGCATGTTTTCCATTTGTACGACGGATCTTGATGTACCGGTAACCTTAAATACAACACGGATCTTGATGTACCGGTAACCTTAAATACAACGCGGATCTTGATGTACCGGTAACCTTAAATACAACACGGATCTTGATGTACCGGTAACCTTAAATACAACACGGATCTTGATGTACCGGTAACCTTAAATACAAC
>JABXNX010000207.1:0-23382 GCA_014843695.1 Archivesica marissinica | reverse complement strand
TACACACACATATATCATTAGATTCTGGAAACATGCAGGTACACACACATATATCATTAGATTCTGGAAACATGCAGGTACACACACATATATCATTAGATTCTGGAAACATGCAGGTACACACACATATATCATTAGATTCTGGAAACATGCAGGTACACACACATATATCATTAGATTCTGGAAACATGCAGGTACACACACATATATCATTAGATTCTGGAAACATGCAGGTACACACACATATATCATTAGATTCTGGAAACATGCAGGTACACACACATATATCATTAGATTCTGGAAACATGCAGGTACACACACATATATCAGTAGATTCTGGAAACATGCAGGTACACACACATATATCATTAGATTCTGGAAACATGCAGGTACACACACATATATCATTAGATTCTGGAAACATGCAGGTACACACACATATATCAGTAGATTCTGGAAACATGCAGGTACACACACATATATCATTAGATTCTGGAAACATGCAGGTACACACACATATATCATTAGATTCTGGAAACATGCAGGTACACACACATATATCAGTAGATTCTGGAAACATGCAGGTACACACACATATATCAGTAGATTCTGGAAACATGCAGGTACACACACATATATCAGTAGATTCTGGAAACATGCAGGTACACACACATATATCATTAGATTCTGGAAACATGCAGGTACACACACATATATCATTAGATTCTGGAAACATGCAGGTACACACACATATATCATTAGATTCTGGAAACATGCAGGTACACACCCATATATCATTAGATTCTGGAAACATGCAGGTACACACACATATATCAGTAGATTCTGGAAACATGCAGGTACACACACATATATCAGTAGATTCTGGAAACATGCAGGTACACACACATATATCATTAGATTCTGGAAACATGCAGGTACACACACATATATCATTAGATTCTGGAAACATGCAGGTACACACACATATATCATTAGATTCTGGAAACATGCAGGTACACACACATATATCATTAGATTCTGGAAACATGCAGGTACACACACATATATCATTAGATTCTGGAAACATATATCATTAGATTCAGTCCTAGCCATTGCATCATATATATATATATTATGGTTTATTTTGTATGAGTCCGCCTCCATGGTCGAGTGGTTACGGTCGCTTACTTGTATACCACTGTAACCTATCATCACTGATGGTCCCGGGTTTGAGTCCCGCTCAGACCGTGTCTCATTTATATGAAAATGTTGGCTGTTTCTTACGGAGGTTGGTGCACCCAAGTACTGGTTAACCGCTGGAGCTTGCCCAGGAAAGGTGTTGTTAGGTAAACTGCCCGTCGGCGATATGGCCCAAAATGGTGCTGATGCAGGTGTAAAACCCGAAATATAAATAAATAAATTATTTTGTATGAAAAATAGTAGAAGTGTGTCGAGTAAAGATACTACAATAAAATTGAAATGAAAGCATTAATGTTTTCTAGAGGAAAAACAAACACATGTAGAAAAAACAGACAAGTATGCTCCGATGTTATCGTCCCACCCACCCCTTAGACCCTTGTTTCCAGAGTGTAGCATATGGTGACTCGTGTACAATGTATGTAGCTTGGTTTCTAATATCTCTTATCATTATGCATGTTTTCCATTTGTACGACGGATCTTGATGTACCGGTAACCTTAAATACAACACGGATCTTGATGTACCGGTAACCTTAAATACAACGCGGATCTTGATGTACCGGTAACCTTAAATACAACACGGATCTTGATGTACCGGTAACCTTAAATACAACACGGATCTTGATGTACCGGTAACCTTAAATACAACACGGATCTTGATGTACCGGTAACCTTAAATACAACACGGATCTTGATGTACCGGTAACCTTAAATACAACACGGATCTTGATGTACCGGTAACCTTAAATACAACACGGATCTTGATGTACCGGTAACCTTAAATACAACACGGATCTTGATGTACCGGTAACCTTAAATACAACACGGATCTTGATGTACCGGTAACCTTAAATACAACGCGGATCTTGATGTACCGGTAACCTTAAATACAACACGGATCTTGATGTACCGGTAACCTTAAATACAACACGGATCTTGATGTACCGGTAACCTTAAATACAACACGGATCTTGATGTACCGGTAACCTTAAATACAACACGGATCTTGATGTACCGGTAACCTTAAATACAACACGGATCTTGATGTACCGGTAACCTTAAATACAACACGGATCTTGATGTACCGGTAACCTTAAATACAACACGGATCTTGATGTACCGGTAACCTTAAATACAACACGGATCTTGATGTACCGGTAACTTAAATACAACACGGATCTTGATGTACCGGTAACCTTAAATACAACACGATCTTGATGTACGGTAACCTTAAATACAACACGGATCTTGATGTACCGGTAACCTTAAATACAACACGGATCTTGATGTACCGGTAACCTTAAATACAACACGGATCTTGATGTACCGGTAACCTTAAATACAACACGGATCTTGATGTACCGGTAACTTAAATACAACACGGATCTTGATGTACCGGTAACCTTAAATACAACACGGATCTTGATGTACCGGTAACCTTAAATACAACACGGATCTTGATGTACCGGTAACCTTAAATACAACACGGATCTTGATGTACAGGTAACCTTAAATACAACACGGATCTTGATGTACCGGTAACCTTAAATACAACACGGATCTTGATGTACCGGTAACCTTAAATACAACACGGATCTTGATGTACCGGTAACCTTAAATACAACGCATATTCTGTTTATGGAGGTGTAAATTTGCACCAACAGCTTGGGTCATATGGCGACTCTCCAGCTGTTACTGGTGGAGGAAGACATTGTATTGCAGACACAGACAGGCACCTGGGTAGAACCACCGACCTTCCGCAAGCCAGTTGGAAACCTTCCTCACATGAACGAATTGGATACCCCCAGTGGGATTTGAACCTAAAAACAATACTCCCACCCCCAACACACGCACACATTGTGGTTCTGTTTGATACCATTGTAATAGGCATTTTACTTCCGTATGTTTCTGTGTCAGCATTGTTTGACCAGCCGTCTGTCCATCCAGCCATCAAACTTCTTACCAGTTCCTATATGTTTCTGTGTCAGCATTGTTTGCCCAGCCGCCTGTCCATCCAGCCATCAAACTTCTTACCAGTTCCTATATGTTTCTGTGTCAGCATTGTTTGCCCAGCCATCTGTCCATCCAGCCATCAAACTTCTTGCCAATTCCTATATGTTTCTGTGTCAGCATTGTTTTCCCAGCCGCCTGTCCATCCAGCCATCAAACTTCTTGCCAATTCCTCTATGTTTCTGTGTCAGCATTGTTTTCCCAGCCGCCTGTCCATCCAGCCATCAAAGGAAATTCATACGAAAATAAATACAAAGAGGGCATATATGTTCATCGAAGGAAATGAAATAGCGATTTTAATGTTTATTGACAAAGCTATGTCCCGAGGCATCATCCTCGTTCATGAGATGTAATAATAACATTAACCTGTACATTGAATGTTTCTTATTTCAGAACTTTGATGTGAGTGGTTTAATGTTGGCATTGACAGAGAGGCACTCGGAGATGCCAGCAACAAATAAGTCTGCGATGCCCGTTGTCGTACCTGACCCGGATAATAAACCTACAACGTAAGTACCAGGTCTGCCGTACCTGTTGTACCTGACCGGGATAATAAGCCTACGGCGCAAGTACCAGGTCTGCCGTACATGCTGTTGTACCTGACCTACGGCGCAAGTACCAGGTCTGCCGTACATGCTGTTGTACTTGACTGGGATAATAAGCCTACGGTGCAAATACCAGGTTTGACGTACATGCTGTTGTACCTGACCTACTGTGCAAGTACCAGGTCTGCCGTACATGTAGTTGTACCTGACTTACGGCGCAAGTACCAGGTCTGCCGTACATGCTGTTGTACCTGACCTACTGTGCAAGTACCAGGTCTGCCGTACATGCTGTTGTACCTGACCTACTGTGCAAGTACCAGGTCTGCCGTACATGCTGTTGTACTTGACCTACTGTGCAAGTACCAGGTCTGCCGTACATGCTGTTGTACCTGACCTACTGTGCAAGTACCAGGTCTGCCGTACATGCTGTTGTACCTGACCTACGGCGTAAGTACAAAGTCTGCCGTACATGTTGTTGTACTTGACCTATGGCGCAAGTACCAGGTCTGCCGTACATGCTGTTGTTCCTGACCTACTGTGCAAGTACCAGGTCTGCCGTACATGCTGTTGTACCTGACCTACTGTGCAAGTAGACTGATGCAGCATGGAAAATTATTGTTTCTTTGATGTTTTCCTGTCCTTCTGGAAGATATGACTCGTACAGTTTGTGACGGAAAATAAGTTCAATTCATTAATAGTTGTAAATGAAGTCCTTACCCAGAATACCTCAGTTAAACTGCTTCATGTGTGGCTTCAATTCGTGGATAATTGATACTATCGCTGTCATAATTGAAACCGTATTACTGTAATAGTTTATATATAACACGCAGGTCTTTTCATCCAAAATCGTATCCAAAAGTCTGCAGCGTCTTGTACTGGAGTTTAGAAATAAATTTCATAGTTTACAAGACAATGGCAAATGGCATATTACAACAAAGGGAAATAAAAGTCCCTTACATGCCATACTTGTTCCGGAGTCTATATATGTACATAGTGTGGGAAATCCTTCAAAGTTATAACTGTTTTTAATTTATAAGTTAATTATTAAAGCATCATTACATCGTATGAAATAAAAGATATTTGAAAAATTCAATTTTTACCTATGTAAAAATACGTAAACGTATGTATGTAGCAATGTTGCTACACATTCTAACATTATACTTTGTATGCTTATGTTCATTTGGTAAACAGTGTTTTTTTGCGATAAAACAAACTCGAAACCGAAAGTAGGACTTTCCGAGTCGATCTGTCACGCACTTGTTTACAACCGGAACGCATCGCCCGCACTTGTTTGCATTCGGAATGCATCGTCCCCATTTGTCCTACGTTGTCTTTTTAATTAAATTACTTGATATGTTGATTCATACCTCTGTTTGCTAAGTCTTTAGGGACATTTCTACATCCCCGCGAGGGGTTCGACATTAGAGGAAGATAGATAGATAGTATTTCATGTTCAAAATATATACGTTGTTTTCTACATCCTCTGTTGTTTCACGCATGCGCGCTGTGCGTGTTTACATTTCGTGTGTTGATAAACAAATTCGCGTATACGACTGTTTAAATTTATTGGATTTGTATCGTTTCTGAGCGACTATTTCGATTTTTGTAAACACACACACATTAGTATTTATATTTTACCCAAAACATCCTTTATTACGATATAATGCTGCTTTAAATACCTGGTTCCATTATTGGTGTATATCATGACTGTAAAACTAAAGAACTTGTTGTACATTGTAAATTCCTGCGAAAAGTGTTAACAAATATAGAACTTGTTGTACATTGTAAATTCCTGCGAAAAGTGTTAACAAATATAGAACTTGTTGTACATTGTAAATTCCTGCGAAAAGTGTTAACAAATATAGAACTTGTTGTACATTGTAAATTCCTGCGAAAAGTGTTAACAAATATAGAACTTGTTGTACATTGTAAATTCCTGCGAAAAGTGTTAACAAATATAGAACTTGTTGTACATTGTAAATTCATCAAAATATTTGTATTTCGCTTTTAAAGAAAGAGAAGAAACAATTAATTAATTTATATGAAATATTAATAGTTTTTGCTTTAAAGATCATCTTGTAGTTTTGTTTAGCAATAGAAAATAAAGGAGAACACAATATTATTTAAACTTCTCTCAAGTTCTCTGTAGATTATCTTTGCACTTTACATATTATGTTAATTTTGTTGGCTATAGATGTGTTTAATGCCTATATGATACGATGTATCTATACATGAAACCACAACAATATACATGTATACAATCTAATTATATAATCGCTTAGTTTACATGTAGATCATTGAGTTGGCTTTCCATTGACAGATTTGAGCCTGTAGATCATTGAGTTGGCTTTCCATTGACAGATTTGAGCCTGTAGATCATTGAGTTGGCTTTCCATTGACAGATTTGAGCCTATAGATCATTGAGTTGGCTTTCCATTGACAGATTTGAGCCTATAGATCATTGAGTTGGCTTTCCATTGACATATTTGAGCCTATAGATCATTGAGTTGGCTTTCCATTGACAGATTTGAGCATGTAGCTCATTGAGTTGGCTTTCCATTGACAGATTTGAGCATGTAGATCATTGAGTTGGCTTTCCATTGACATATTTGAGCATGTAGATCATTGAGTTGGCTTTCCATTGACAGATTTGAGCCTATAGCTCATTGAGTTGGCTTTCCATTGACAGATTTGAGCCTATAGATCATTGAGTTGGCTTTCCATTGACAGATTTGAGCCTATAGATCATTGAGTTGGCTTTCCATTGACATATTTGAGCCTATAGATCATTGAGTTGGCTTTCCATTGACAGATTTGAGCAGTTTGGAAAGCCTGGTGTGATCAATCCTGATGTACAGAGACAGTGTATAGAAGCTCTCTTAACCTCGAATAAACCTCCAGTAGAAAATTGTATGAGACCAGAGTTCATACGACTGGCTCCTCCATTACACATAGCCGAAGATGAAGTAAGTATAATAATAAAATAATCTGCTGCTCCGCTGCTTTCAACTGCTGAAAAATGTCTATATTTCATAAATTTGAAAGCATAAATAAATTTAAAAAATTCTTGTATATATGTTCTTGAAATTGTATATATAAGATTGAACATTATAAATATGTAAATAAATTGTGTCCTTCACGGCACGCTAAGTCCAAACAAATTATTGTGACTAATTTATGTGTTTCTGTGGAGCAGGTAAAATGTTGATGTTTGTTTGGTATTTTCAGCTTGCATGGTTAAATCCAACGGATGTCGAGTACAGTATAGCATGGGACACGACCATGTGTGTCAGTAGTTCTGTAGGAGCTGAGGTGCGCAGATTGATGACTAAAGCATTCAAGGGTCCACTGACCCCAACGCAACAACAACAGCTCCTAGGAGAGCTGGAAAAAGACCCCAAACTTGTGTATCATATAGGGCTTACACCTGCAAAGGTAACATTGTTTTATACAGATAAACACAGCTATTGATAAGTAAGTGGGCTACATATATAGGGCTTACACCTGCAAAGGTAACATTGTTTTATACAGATAAACACAGCTGTTGATAAGTAAGTGGGCTACATATATAGGGCTTACACCTGCAAAGGTAACATTGTTTTATACAGATAAACACAGCTGTTGATAAGTAAGTGGGCTACATATATAGGGCTTACACCTGCAACGGTAACATTGTTTTATACAGATAAACACAGCTGTTGATAAGTAAGTGGGCTACATATATAGGGCTTACACCTGCAACGGTAACATTGTTTTATACAGATAAACACAGCTGTTGATAAGTAAGTTGGCTACATATATAGAGCTTACACATGCAAAGGTAACATTGTTTTATACAGATAAACACAGCTGTTGATAAGTAAGTTGGCTACATATATAGGGCTTACACCTGCAAAGGTAACATTGTTTTATACAGATAAACACAGCTGTTGATAAGTAGGTGGGCTACATATATAGGGCTTACACCTGCAAAGGTAACATTGTTTTATACAGATAAACACAGCTGTTGATAAGTAGGTGGGCTACATATATAGCTTACACCTGCAAAGGTAACATTGTTTTATACAGATAAACACAGCTGTTGATAAGTAGGTGAGCTACATATATAGGGCTTACACCTGCAAAGGTAACATTGTTTTATACAGATAAACACAGCTGTTGGTAAGTAAGTGGGCTACATATATAGGGCTTACACCTGCAAAGGTAACATTGTTTTATACAGATAAACACAGCTGTTGATAAGTAAGTGGGCTACATATATAGAGCTTACACATGCAAAGGTAACATTGTTTTATACAGATAAACACAGCTGTTGATAAGTAAGTGGGCTACATATATAGGGCTTACACCTGCAAAGGTAACATTGTTTTATACAGATAAACACAGCTGTTGATAAGTAAGTGGGCTACATATATAGGGCTTACACCTGCAAAGGTAACATTGTTTTATACAGATAAACACAGCTGTTGATAAGTAAGTGGGCTACATATATAGGGCTTACACCTGCAACGGTAACATTGTTTTATACAGATAAACACAGCTGTTGATAAGTAAGTGGGCTACAAGTAAGTAAGTTGTTTATAGTTTATACAAATTTATTTTAGCTCGAGTGCGAAACAAGTTATTTCAACTTATATAAATCACTCTCGAGTCCTCATTCCTGATGGAATCCATCGCCACGAGGGAGAGAGAAGAGGCAACGTGGAATTTAAATGCCTTGCCTAAGGGCACAATCGTAACGGCTCCAGTGGGGTTCGAACTCCGGACCTTTCGCACCTGAAGCGTTGTTTATAATAGTGAACTTGTGACATATCATTACATATGTACATCAAAGTATAATCAGTTAGTTAACAACCGACAGGCCTATAAGTAGGGATGGCAACGAATAGCGATTTTGGCATTCGAATATTCGGTCGGGAAGATATTCGAATATTCGAGTATTCGTTATAGTTCTGTGAAAAACTCAAAATATCTCAAACACATAAATTTTCACAATTAATCTACTTTCTGTTTTATGCCCTACGTCATATTTTCCTGTAAATTTGGCGACGACTCAATCAGTTATTGTTATCGTCCACTGTACACGCTACCCATCCACGCTATCAGACCACTATCAGCACTATCAATACTCAGGCAGTCATTCAGAAGCCCATGCACTATTGGAAATATTTCCGAACAACACACATCCATTTCGGAGCACATGTATGTGGTCACTGGTGACGTCTGTCAGCACACGAAGAACGTCCGATAAATCACTGACGATCTCCCATTCATGATCCTTTAACAACAACACACTGTCGGATTTCTTAGGGATTCTGGTATCCAACATTATATCCGTGATTACACGACGTTGTTAAACTAGTTGTGTCGAGCATGAGTTGTGTCGAATTCCAACTAGTTGGGACATCCTGAATCAGTGAATGCTCAGGCTCTTCGAGAAGCTTTTGACGTTTTCTCATCTCAGCTGTCACGGTTATAGAGTGTTTTGAAATGTCCGATTAGTTTCTTGCACTTGGCTACGGTCTTTGTCACTGTTTGTAATTCTAATGCTGGTTTGATGCATAGTTTTTGACGATATATCATAAATTAAGCATTAACATTTAATGAGGACACCATCAAAAAAATCATACTTTAAATAGTACTTTTGGGTAATATTGAGCAGTTAATTAAAATGTTTAAATACATATGGGCGTGAATGTTGCTGCAAACTTTCGGTAATATTTCAAAGGTATTTTCTCGGCAAAACAATTTTAAAATCATATCAAAGACCCCTGATATTTACCCAGCAGCAACAATTTGCAAACAAATTAGTTTGCAATATTGAATTGGTTCAATCAGTAATATAGAACCTACTGTAATTATCCAATTTCATGGCAAGTGTCAATTAACACCTGCCGTGGTTGCGATCACAACATGGTTTATTCACACCTCCTTGGGCGATTTTTTTTGTATTGTACCTTTGTAAGGTTTTATGATATATTGCAAAGAAAACAACAACGACGTATCTGATTTTGCAAATATATTTTTTTAGGGATGGCAATGAATGTTCGAATATTCGAATATTCGTTCCAACGTCCGAATATTCGAATATTAAAACCATATTCGAATATTAAAAAAAAAATCAAATCAAATTTTAATAAATTGCAGTTAAATCATAACTTAAAAGGATATATATGTTTGTTTAAATTTCAATCAATTAAGTTTCGAAAACAAAGAATGACCCAATGCGTGCCCGAAGGTGCGAAATGTCATCGCGATTTGGCTCCAAATAACAAAGGAGGGTGATGATATGTTGTTCACACCTTACAGGGGTCACTAATTGATTAATGCAGTCTATTTGACGGGACACAAACTGAGAAGGATTTGTTTTACAGGTACTAACTGTAGCCCTTGAAAACATACAAAGAGTTTAATGATTCACACTAAAACATGACTTCCCTGGTCGGAATGTTGATGGCAACACATGTGCATGTAATTAAACCTATTACTGTCGGCAAGCGGCACCGAGTAAAAGAAGGAAATTAAGCTTCTTAGTGTATGACACCCCCGATAAAGAACAATCGGACAAACTAAAATTGTACTTGCTAGAAAATATTGATCCCCACTGTAAACCCCTAGAATGGTGGCGACAGAACCAACACACATTCCCAAAAGTGGCGCAAGTCGCAAAGAAAGTACTAGCCGTTCCGGCAACGTCAGTTCCGCCGGAACGTATTTTCTCCGCCGCCGGACTCTTGATAAACAAATTAAGGAATAGAATGTCCAGTGACCTTGTGGACAGCATCATATTCTTGAATAAAAACAAGCTGCCTAAGGGGTGTGACATGCATGTAGGTGACACTAACTAGTGTTGTTAAATAGAATGGCCAGCTCTACGGGACTCAGAATATAATGTCAACAAGCGGAGTTGTTTATCAATCAACACAAGCCGCATATTTAAAACGCCGACAGTAGACTTCACGTTTACATAATTCTAACATGCCACCACTTTCAATAGAACGGTGTTACCTGTCAGCGATGCAAGAGTAAAGTGGAAATCGAAAGTTGGAGAAATTTGCGAATATTCGGATGATCTTCCGAATATTACAATCACCATTCGTTGCCATCCCTAATTTTATTCCTTCAGAATATTCGAATACTGTAATAGTATTCGGATATTCGGACGTTTGAGCGAATATTCGGGTATTCGTTGCCATATCTACCTATAAGTCACCTTCATATATACAATTTCTAAAATACACGAGATCATAGGTACATGTATGTAGCTTAAAGTGATATAACATGAATCACCAAACATGTGCTTACTTCCGAGAAGTGCATCGCAAAGTATAGCCGGTCCAGTGATTGGGGCTATCCGTACCTACGAGGCTCCCGCTACACACGTGACACCCTCCTCAGAATAAGCACAGTGTTACATCATGTATTCGAACACTAGAACCACATTCTCAGTTCCAGGTATCTCTTTTTCAAAAAATACATGGCAATAATACTATGGGTTCATTTAAATAGAATAGCAAGCACATGGAACTATATCGCACCATCAGCGAGACACGCATGTGTAACAAGCGACATATACATATGCATATAAAATCTGGTTTTCTATTACCTCCCTTAGCAGATACAAATCTGGTTTTCTATTACCTCCCTTGGCAGATAAAATCTGGTTTTCTATTACCTCCCTTGGCATATAAAATCTGGTTTTCTATTACCTTCCTTGGCAGATAAATTCTGGTTTTCTATTACCTCCCTTGGCATATAAAATCTGGTTTTCTATTATCTTCCTTAGCAGATAAATTGTGGTTTTCTATTACCTCCCTTGGCAGATAAAATCTGGTTTTCTATTACCTCCCTTGGCAGATAAAAATCTGGTTTTCTATTATCTTCCTTGGCAGATAAAATCTGGTTTTCTATTACCTCCCTTGGCAGATAAAGTCTGATTTATCCCAATATGAATATTGGTCCTTTTAGTTGGAATACTTTGTTTTTACTGTTGTTCCATAACCAGGTAAATATGATTGTATCAATATAATGTTATTTAACTGATGAAATTTTCTTACAGTAAAGTATCCATTGAATATATGGATAGCTTGGTCGTGTCGTATTTCTGTAATTCCAAACGTCTTTATACCAAAATTCAGACATTATATATGTTAATTACATTGTGCACGAGATGTAAATCCTATCTGTTTCAGCAATAATTGATAGTGTGTAACCTATCTGTTTAGTAATAATTGATGCTGTGTAACCTATATGTTTAGTAATAATTGATGGTACGTAACCTATCTGTTCCAGCAATAATTGATAGTGTGTAACCTATCTGTTTCAGCAATAATTGATAGTGTGTAACCTATCTGTTTAGTAATAATTGATGGTACGTAACCTATCTGTTCCAGCAATAATTGATAGTGTGTAACCTATCTGTTTCAGCAATAATTGATAGTGTGTAACCTATCTGTTTAGTAATAATTGATGGTACGTAACCTATCTTTTTTTAGTGAAATGTGTCTCCTACAATGATTGCTAAGCAAATATCTAACAATGTACTGTTGTTGCTAAGCAGTGAGGTGTAATATTTCGTGTTTCAGTTACCAGATCTGGTAGAAAACAATCCAATAGTTGCAATAGAAGTTCTACTCAAGTTGATGCAGTCCAATCAGATCACAGAGTAAGTACGGCGTGGCAAATCAAACAGCTCCTTATCGAAGAATGGCATAAACGTCAAAAATGAGGGCCAAAAAATGCAAATCAAGTGTTTCAGCGTTGACACTCTTTAGATGACTGGGTCCTCCGTGGTCGAGTGGTTATGTTTAAAAGCTAGACCCAAATATTTGGTAGAAGCCACTTATCCCTCCACAAGATTTAGATTTAGACGGATCTGTAGTCCAGTGGTAACACGCTGGACTGGTAATCCAGGGATCGCAGGTTCGATCCCCCGTCTGACCCTAATAAAATTAACAGTCTTTCAGATGGGACGTTAAACCAAGCTCTCGTGTCGGTGCTTTACACTGTGCACGTAAAAGAACCAGAGGAGACTCTGGAATGGGTCTCTGTCTGTATCATGCACTATCCTCCAAAATCTAAAATAACTAATCTCTTCAGGAGGCGTCGCTCATATGGGCAACCGGTAGCGACTATAAATAAACGTAAAACACACACACCAAGATTTAGTTCAGACTCTGATTTTAACACCTTCCTGTATTCGAACACTGATTGTTATAAATTAGTTTCTTGTGTCATACAACATCGATAATTTGCATAATATCATCCGGCTAATGCCCAATGGCATCATCGATCCAAGATGGCTGACTTACTTGTAATATATAATTGGTCATATCTCCTCTGTATAATTAACCCATTCAACACCAAGTAACTGACATGGACTGGTGCAGGATATTAACCCATTCAACACCAAGTAACTGACATGGACTGGTGCAGGATATTAACCCATTCAACACCAAGTAACTGACATGGACTGGTGCAGGATATTAACCCATTCAACACCAAGTAACTGACATGGACTGGTGCATTTATATTTTTAAATCAATAAATTAATAAGAAAATTACATTTGGACCAGATCATTTATAAAAATGGGTAATTTTGTCTAAAAATAGCAATATTACTGGCAAAAAGTGCAGATCCTGATGAGACGGCTTGTCACGAGCTGGCTCATCTGGATCTACACTTTTTGTAAGCCTATTTAGAGGTATGTGGTGTTGAAAGGGTTAATATATCATTTTTGATATTTTTCTTTCGAGGTTTCAGACCTTGTAATAAAATTACACCCCATTTTTTTATTCTGATTATCTCTTATCTATAAGATAGCTTGTTCTTAAATTCATCTCCACAGACGGATCTGTAGTCCAGTGGTAACACGCAGGACTGGTAAACCAGGGATCGCAGGTTCGATCCCCCGTCTGACCCTAATATAATGAACAGTCTATCAGATGCGACTTTAAACCGAGGTCTCGTGTCAGTGCACTACACCGTGCATGTAAAAGAACCAGTGGCTACTCTGGAATGATGCTCTGTCTGTATCATTGCACTATCCTCCAAACATCTAAAACTGACTAATCTCTTCAGGAGGCGTCGCTCATATGGGCAACCTTCAGGAGTTGTCGCTCATATGTGCAACCGGTAGCGACGATAAATATACGTAAAACACTCACAATTCATCTCCATTTCATATTTACTTAACTCACATTTTCAGTGTGTTATTTGTGTTTCAGGTATTTTTCAGTGCTTGTAAATATGGAAATGTCTTTACATTCAATGGAGGTTGTGAACAGGCTGACCACTGTAAGTACCAACCATCTCGTTAATTAAAAGTGTGTTCCATCTACCTGCAGAACCTAAACTACCATGGCAACCTCATTGGAAGTACACCATGAGCAGCATCGCTGGGTTATTCCCGATTACCTCCCTTGGCAGATAAAGTCGGATTTATTCCGAAATTAATTTTGCTCCTTTTGTTGGAATCCTTTGTTTTTACTGTTGTTCTGTAACCAGATGTTGCGGTATAAATGTGATTTTTATCAAAATCCTCTTAATTAATAGATATCAAGTTTCTACAGTAAAGTATTCATTGGATATGCTGACAATACTGATGGATATACTGACAGATATCTGTCAAGATTTAATATTTGAATAATGATAAGATGAGAAAACTAAATAAAATGTAAGGGTGTGTATGCTGTAGCGCGATTAACCCATTCAACACCAAGTAACTGACATGGACTGGTCCATGATATTTTTAGACCAATAAATTAATAAGAAAATTACATTTGGATCAGTTCATTTATCAAACTGGGTAATTTTGCTTAAAAATAGTCATATTATCGGCAATAAGTGCAAATCCTGATGAGACGGCTTGCAAGCCGGCTCATCTGGATCTACACTTTTTGTAAGCCTATTTAGAAGTCTGTGGTGTTGAATGGGTCAAGCTGCCAACTTTATACCTCAAACATATGCCGTAGTCGAGAGGTGTTAACCGACGAGTATTACACGTTGCAGGCTGTTGAGTTACCATCTGAATTCATCCATCTCTACATCTCGAACTGTATCACTACCTGTGAGACGATCAAGGACCGGTACATGCAGAACCGGCTCGTACGACTTGTTTGCGTATTTCTACAATCGCTCATCAGAAATAAAATCATCGATGTCAAAGTAAGTGCTTCATCTGGGTTCTCAGAGGACCTCCGTGGTTACGGGGCGTTGACTTCAATTTACTTCATCGCTGTAGGCTCGAATCCCATTGGGATCAAATTCTTTTAAGTCGTGATAGCGCAGTGGATGCGCGTTCACTTCAGGTGCGAAAGGTCAGGAGTTCGAGCTCTGCTGAAGCCGTTACGATTGTGCCCTTAGGCAAGGCATTTAACTGTCTCTTTTCTCTCTCCCTCGTGGCGATGGATTCCATCAGGAATGAGGTCTCGAGAGTGATTAATATAAGTTGTAAGAACTTGTTTCGCAATCGAGCTAAAATAAATTTATATAAACTAAGCCAATCAGAATATTGAGATTGAAGAAACGTGTTATAGCCTCCAGGCATGGACTGATAAACAACCATATCTCTAGCAAAAGCAACATTTTATCTGATGACAATCTATATCATGCACAAAACGCCCATCGACTTGCAGATTACACATCTTGCTCTAAATATAAATTTCATTCCATTCTGATAGATATATACTAGCAACGAATAGCGAATTTACTATTCGAATATTCGGTCGGAAAGGTATTCGAATATTCGATATAATTCTATCAAAATCTCAAAATCACCCAAATTTGCATTTTTGAAGACAATATCATAAAAATCGTACTTTAAATAGTACTTTTTGGTAATATTGAGCAGTTAATTAAACATTTAAGTTTATTTCATATTTGCAAATGATATATTTTTTCCGAATACTGGAATAGTATTCGGACGTCAGATGAAATATTCGTTGCCATCGTTAATAAATACACACTTTCAAATATTTATTACAAATATGCCTCACTTGTTATTGTAATAGATGGATGTTAAAACATGGGGTGTTGTTTGCTGCAAGAGTCGAGCTAAAATATTCGAATATTCATTGACATCCCTAATATAACCGTGGCCTAGTGGGTAAGGCATCCGCCTACAGAGCGGGTCGAAGGTTCGAATCTCGTCGGGGGTCCATTCTGATATTGCCGGTTGGTGAGTCGCCAACTAGTTAAATAATTGTTACCGATTGACTACAAGCCTGCCACCTGGCATACAAGCATAGGATTCGGGAAGTATTGATGTTCATAAAAAAAAGAGGTGTCTCAGAAGTCAGAAATGGCTGGCCCTTTAAATAGGGGTAACACTATATACAAATGTTGTATTAAGGTTTAGGAGTTCTTACTGTTGTTGACTATATTTGCAGGATATCTTCATCGAGGTTCAGGCATTCTGTATAGAGTTCAGTCGTATCCGTGAGGCAGCCGGATTATTTAGACTCCTTAAATCATTGGACAGCGAGGACCCTAAAGCCGTAGTCAAGTGAAAACATCCTAGTGAAGTATTCGTGATATCTGACTGTGAATTACTATTCTTTAGAGACTCGGATATGTCGGAGGTGTCCGTTGCATGCCCAGGTGTCAGTTGTAAGTGGATTCACACGGCCATGTCCACAATCCGTGATACGTCGGGTTGTCGTCTGACTTGGAATTTGTGAGATTGATGAATAGGACCCTCGGAGAGATGCCATGTATTAGCCTGGTTCCTAAGCAGACAGTTTACCCTAGTTACCAGCTATCTTGCCTGTGTTAGTCAGCATGATCAGGACTTCTTATCTATGCTAGAAGGGTCCAGGCCCCTGTCTAGGTCAATCGGCTATTTTTATAAAAGGGATAGAAACGTCCTGGTTCCAATTCAGAGGAAATCTACATGATTTTTAGGACAATTTGGGAGACCTAATCTTGAACATTTCTGTTTATTGAGAATCTCTTGTAAATGTATTGGTCCACTACAGACTTCTAATGGGTTGGAAACTGCAATGTCTGAGCTACAGACCAGTGACGTCTCAGATGGAATTTTAGAATAACCATAACATTACAACATGATCTCTAAATGTGTCCAAACCAGACATCCTAACAATCTAGAATATTTTATTTCCAATATGTAGATGTACAGCTGTCTAGAGTTGTAGAGAAGACACTCGTTTACTATATACCTTCCCTTTCACCACAAATAATTACATACTTAGTTATTACAACTTATTAATCACTCTCGATACCTCATTCCTGATGGAATCCATCACCATGAGGGAGAGGGAAAGGATAACGTGGAATTTAATGCCTTGCCTAAGTGCACAATTGTAATGGTTCCAGCAGGCTCAAACTCTGGGCCTTTTGCACCTGAAGCGAACACACTACCACTGCGCTATTACAAATTCCATAAATTACATACTTACTACCTACGGAGTACCCGGAGAAAACCGATCTGGTGAACACCATGCCATCTTGCATACATCCCTGTCCGAGGCACAAGCCATGGTTGAATTGGTGAGATGCGAGCGCTTTTTTATTTATCTTCCTTTGATGTAGCAAAAAAATAATGTCAAGTGGCAGAAAATAAACTTCAATGTGGGACGACGTAGCAAAGCAAGCAGACGTCATATCTGATAAATGTATAATATGGCGTGCAATCAACAAATCTTAAATGCAACTCAATTGCCAACATTTTATTTGTATTCTTGGATTTAGTTTGTTTCCTATAAATAAATGCCTTGTTAAGTTTCCTTTGAATGCTTTGTGTGTTTTTATTCTAAGTATGTGTCTCGTGGTGTTGCAAATCCAGGTTAGACAGTTTTAGTCAAGTGACAGAAGTAAATATTATGTACCGTAATCGTCTCTATATAAGACGCACTTTTTCCCCTCCAAAATAGTATCCAAAAGTCTGCTGCGTCTTATACTACGATTTAGAACTAAATTCCATTGTTTCACAGACTCAAAAACGACAAATGGTGTATTACAACAAAGGGAAATAAATGTTTCATACTATATTTCTCTGAGTGCCGTATTTGTTCCGGATTTCGTTCGAGTCTATATCGTGTGGTATTTAGCTATCTATCCTGTTAATAGTGTATAACTGATGCCCTCCGGCGAGATGGCGGAGCTCCACAGCGCTGCCTTTATTGCCATCAAACGATGCAGATATGCGAGCAGCTGATGGAGGGTGGCACGAGTCGGGCACGTATCCTCGGGAGCAAGTCCAAGGCAAGAGAAATTGGTTTAGTATCCTATGCCACGATGTGCAGGTTGTCGCCAGTGGGACTAGGATACGCGCACGAAGGGCTATTAATCCAGGAAAAGTCATCGAAGAAGATCTTATTGACGCTATGCACAAATAAGAAATATTTGTCTGCAGTTTGTGTGTGTTTTGCGTTTATTTATCGTCGTTACCGGTTGCCCATAAGAGCGACGCCTCCTGAAGAGATTAGTCATTTTAGATTTTTGGAGGATAGTGCAATGATACAGACAGAGACCCATACCAGAATCTCCTCTGGTTCTTTTATGTGCACGGTGTAAAGCACTGACACGAGACCTCGGTTTAACGTCCCATCTGAAAGATGCCACTGGACTACATATCCATCTCTCTGCAGTTTGTATCACATCCATAGACTACTAGAAGTTAACCACCATCTGTACAAGTAAAGCTGTTATTTAATTGTACTTCTTACAACACAACATTATTACCCGACTGTTTCAGAAAAGAAATCTTAGCCATTTTTAAACTATGTACTGTAATTGATGAATATAATATATTATTGTACCTTCCACTAAATTCTATCCTTGGTCAATAGCGGTCATGTGGGGACCCTACTTGCGACTATGGAGGGTCAAGAGAAAAGATGGCTGCTTTCTAAAACTCTCGAAACTTTTCTGAAATTGGCGTTAAAATGTAAAGTTAGAATGAAGAGATAGCCTCCTTCTAGTTCCACGTCAGTAATGGAACCAAATCTATTTGCTGCATCCATTGTTTACACTGACAGCAGTAACATAAATGTCAAGGTCGACAAAAATGGGAGCAAAGGAAGTATAAATACCGAAAAGATACAAGTTCTTCTGGTCAGCAGTCATCCTGTTGATGCCGATTTATTTGACTAAAATAATTTCAGAAAACAATTAAAGTTCTGAATAGATGCAATAATTTTTATATTAATGTTGATGGATGCAATAAATTCGTTATTGGGTTTGCTACTGACCCTCCACGGCTAACTCCTCACTACCTTGCTACTGACCCTCCACGGCTAACTCCTCACCCCCCATAGATTTTACTGCCCCCACATAACTGGTGGGTCAGTAGCGAACCCAATAATAATCCGGATTTCATTAAGCTTCGCTCCGATCCTCCACAACAAATCAAATAGCAAAGAAATGAATGTGCGCAAATCATTTTTTCAATACAATATTATTGCTTAGTTAACCCTTTCCCTCATAGAAGCACCTCTTGATGCCATTACCAATATGACATACATTGACAATGTAGTAGCCAAACCAATGTTCATAATAAAGGCCAGAATCTTGTGTAGTTGCAATAATATATATATATATGTAGGTGGGATAGATATGGCGACTACTTATCCACTGCATGATGTCATTTGTATGGAGATATAATAGTATATTAACCTAAATCTCTATGAAGGAAAGGGTTAAACAATTAGACACAAGCATACAGCACAATTTCATGTATCTCAACTGGGATATGACTCGAATCTGCATGCTAGCGTAATATCTGTATATGCAAAGAAGGAATTTACCGTGTTTAAATCTGCAATAAAACATGGTTGAGCATGTGATGTCAAATATTTGTAGTTTTGTGACGTCATTAAATTTTACGCACTAAAAAATAACACCAACTGTTTTTGTGCTTTTTCGATATTTTGGTCATGTTAGAATCGAAATAATATTTGTATTTGCAGAATTTAAAGTTGAATAAAACCTGGTTTGTCGTTCCGAGTGCCGGAATTACCCACAGGTTAACCCACAACAGAAACGTGCAAATCAACCAGTCTGTTTAAGGACAAATAACCTATAATGTGTAAACTTTCTTTATTTTACGATTGCGAAACAAGCTTTAACAACGTATATTAATCCCTCCATTAATTATGTGATCCTTCGTGTGGGAGAAAAATCCACCTGTCAGATCTGGCGACCACTGTACCATCTCACATACTTCCCATTCCGAGGATCGAACCCGGGTTGCATTGATGAGAAGTGAGCGTGTTAACTACTGTGCTAATCGGACTAATAGCCTACATGACGAACTTTGTTTCCCTTAACTTGATTTGTGTGGAGAATTTACTAAGCTTATCAAATAATTTATCCCAACTATAGTTTGCAGTATTGTATCGGATGTATCGTATTGCAATGAGTAAGTTTGTATAATATCTACCGCATTAATCAAACAACTAAATGTTCTTCAACCCACTTCAAGAGATATTACACTTCAAATTTTATTGTGCACCCAGAGTCTAATTACAGAATAAAAATATATAGAGGGTATTTGTGTTTATTAGCTGAAGATTGAAATTTTATTTCATCGTGTTATCACCAAGTTAAAAATTGTGGCCGAGCGGTAACTTTCACTTCAAGTCGTTTCCCTCACTGCTGCAGGTTCAAGTCACACCTAGAAGTGTCCGATTATTTCATATGAGGAAGCTATCCAGTTGGCATGCAGATGGTGGGTGGTTCTACCCGGGTACCTGATATATTGTGTCTAGAGGCACCTTGGCACGTTCCTCTGCCAATAAAAGCAGGAAAGCTGTTAATGTGACGTTAAAATTCTAATGAATATTAAAAGCATAGATTGTACATACTTGCATTGGAAGTTGTCTACCTATTTTACACTTATAAAACCCATTAAATTCCAAACTTGTTAATTAGAAATATGTATACTGTTATGATGCTCAAGATTGGTTGTTACAATTTAAAGAGAATATTGATTTTTTTTTTTTAAGGCCCCGTAAGTGGGTAAACCCGTTTATTTTTTCAATGTAACATACATATTCACAGAAATCACATCCAATACAGAGCAAGTATGGACAATCCTAATTTGAACTTAATATAGGAGTAGTTGTCTCCCTTTATCATCAAAGAAAAAACCAATGTAATATTTTGACATGAATTTTTACAAAATTAGTAATAATCAAAAGATGAATTCTTGCAGAATCAGAAGACTTGTTCGAAAGAACTGACAAGACTAGAGACTTGGTTTTATATCAGGCGTTTTGTACGATAGCCTAATTTGTAAGAGACTTTAATATATAAAGATATCCAGCGCTGAAATTTGTTTTTCTCCAGAACATGCATCTGAATAATCGTTAGTTGTTTTTTGTCAAAAAAGATTATTTATGACAATTATCACTGTTTTCAACACTTTTTATGATAATAAATCAAAACGCACATATATATATGAGGATCTTATATGAGTTATGATTTACAGACGGATCTGTAGTCCAGTGGTAACACATTGGTCTGGTAATCCAGGGATCACAGGTTCGATCCCTCGTCTGACCATAATAAAATTAACAGACTTTCAGATGGGACTTTAAACCAAGGTCTCGTGTCGGGGCTGTACACAGTACACGTAAAAGAACCAGAGGAGACTCTGGAATGGGTCTCTGTCTGTATCATTGCACTATCCTCCAACAATCTAAAATGACTAATCTCTTCAGGAGGCGTCGCTCATATGGGCAACCGGTAGCGACGATAAATAAACGTAAAACACACACCGTTTTAATCCTTTCTTAAATAAACGTAAAACACACACTTTTTTTATCCTTTCCTATTCTTTGATTTTGTGTGCATGTATTGTTTTGTGAATGTATATAGTGGAATAAATATGTTTAAACCAAAACACACACACTCAAGGTCATGTGAATATCTCAATAAATAGACGTTGAAGTGTCCTGGTGTATGGTTTATATGTGTGGTCTCCTATATATGTTCCATTGCAACTATTTGTCCATCTTGCTTTGTTTTCGAGATACAGATATGCATATTTTTTTTTTTAATTTAAGTTTATTTAACGTCGCTACCGGTTTGCCATTTGAGCGCCGGGCAGTTTACCTAACAATACCTTTCCTGGGCAGGCTCCAGCGGTTAACCAGTACTTGGTGCACCAACCTCCGTAAGAAACTGCCAACTTTTTCATATAAATGAGACACGGTCTGAGCGGGGCTTGAACCCGTGACCATCAGAGATGATAGGTTACAGTGGTATACAAGTCAGCGACCTTAACCACTCGACCACGGAGGCGGTCTGCATAGTTTATCATATAAGTCAATGGTAGTGGACACAGCTGATCACCATGACCACAATGAGAGACATTACTGGTTTTTCTATTACCTCCCTTGATGGATAAAGTCAGATTTATCCCTAAATGTATATTGGTCCTTTTAGTTGGAATCCTTTGTTTTATTGTTGTCGTCTAAACAGATGTTGCCTAAGGATAAATGTAATTATATCAAAATTGTGTTAATTAATTGAACCAATTTTTACAGTAAGGTATCCATTGGACAACATGCTAAAGGATATCTGACGAGATTTAATAACGTCATAATTATAAGACGAGAATACGGATGAGAATGGAAAATATGTGGTGCAAAGGAAACAGCGATAAAAACAGAGGAAACCAATTAAGGGGACCAATATACTAGTAGGAGTATTCAGGGGCAGTAACTGACTAATATACTAGTAGGAGTATTCAGGGGCAGTAACTGACTAATATACTAGTAGGAGTATTCAGGGGCAGTAACTGACTAATATACTAGTAGGAGTATTCAGGGGCAGTAACTGACTAATATACTAGTAGAGTATTCAGGGGCAGTAACTGACTAATATACTAGTAGGAGTATTCAGGGGCAGTAACTGACTAATATACTAGTAGGAGTATTCAGGGGCAGTAACTGACTAATATACTAGTAGGAGTATTCAGGGGCAGTAACTGACTAATATACTAGTAGGAGTATTCAGGGGCAGTAACTGACTAATATACTAGTAGGAGTATTCAGGGGCAGTAACTGACTAATATACTAGTAGGAGTATTCAGGGGCAGTAACTGACTAATATACTAGTAGGAGTATTCAGGGGCAGTAACTGACTAATATACTAGTAGGAGTATTCAGGGGCAGTAACTGACTAATATACTAGTAGGAGTATTCAGGGGCAGTAACTGACTAATATACTAGTAGGAGTATTCAGGGGCAGTAACTGACTAATATACTAGTAGGAGTATTCAGGGGCAGTAACTGACTAATATACTAGTAGGAGTATTCAGGGGCAGTAACTGACTGATATACTAGTAGGAGTATTCAGGGGCAGTAACTGACTAATATACTAGTAGGAGTATTCAGGGGCAGTAACTGACTAATATACTAGTAGGAGTATTCAGGGGCAGTAACTGACTAATATACTAGTAGGAGTATTCAGGGGCAGTAACTGACTAATATACTAGTAGAGTATTCAGGGGCAGTAACTGACTGATATACTAGTAGGAGTATTCAGGGGCAGTAACTGACTAATATACTAGTAGGAGTATTCAGGGGCAGTAACTGACTAATATACTAGTAGGAGTATTCAGGGGCAGTAACTGACTAATATACTAGTAGGAGTATTCAG
>JABXNX010002401.1:0-43365 GCA_014843695.1 Archivesica marissinica | reverse complement strand
GATCACGTGTCCCAAACACTCAATATCAAAGTACCCAATGCTACACTTCGATGGCTTCGCCGTCAGTCTAGCTTCTCGTAATCTGTCAAATAGATTTCGCAATGCTGCGACATGCTCGTTCCAATGCAATGTGAAAATCATGATGTCATCAACAAAGCTGTCTGTACTTGGTAGCCCCTTAAGTACCTTTCTCATGAGTCTGCAGAATGTTGCTGGCGCATTGACTAATCCGAAGGGCATTGTTCTAAACTGGAACAACCCTTCTGACGTCTCAAACGCCGTCATCTCCTTTGCGGACTCTGAAAGTGGTACCTGCCAATAACCTTTGCTAAGATCAATTTTGGAAAAGTACTTGTATTTAGACAGTTTCGAAAACATCTCTTCTATGTTTGGCATTGGTTCTGCATCGAAGATGGTCACTTTGTTCAGCTGTCTGAAATCTATGCAGAACCTGATTGACCCATCTTTCTTTTTAATCATTACAACTGGTGAGGAAAATGGTGCCTTGGACGGCTCTATCACACCTAATTTTAACATTTTCCTCACCTCTTCCGCTACCGTTGTCTTCGTGTGGAACGGGATAGGATATCCTTTCACCCTGACTGGATCCGTTGTCGTCAACTTGATGTCATGCTCCATCAGGTTCGTGATTCCTGGATGATCCGTCAGTACATCCCTATACTCGGCTAACAACCCCTCCACTTCGGTTCGTTGTTCGCTTGGTAGCGTTGGTGACACGTCGACATCCTGTACGGTCTCTGTTCCCTGTGTAGATGGACATACCATCGGCATGTCTACGCCCAGATCAGCTTCTTCTGTATCATCAACTGTGTCCAGACTCTCATCAATAACTGCAGCACACACTACTGTCAGTACACCGTCATGTCTCTGTGCTTCTCTCTCTTGGTAAAGCTTCAACATATTAGCATGAAAAGTTCTGAGCTTCCCTTCTACATCAATCCTATAGTCTAATTCATTCAGCACCTGTTTAACTTCATATGGACCCTTCCATTGCAATAAAAGTTTATTGTGATTCACCGGAAGTAACACTAAGGCCTGATTTCCCACTACAAACTTACGATTCCTAGCCTTCCTGTTGTAGTACTTCCGGTATCTACCACTCGCTTTCCGCAACTGGTCCTGTGCCATCTTACATGTCTCTTCTATTCTCGTTTGTAAGTCTAACACATACTGGTATGTCGTCTTGACTTCTGCATCCCCGACATCTTTTGACCATAATTCTTTGAGAATGTACATCGGTCCTCTCACCTTCCTGCCGTACAATAACTGAAAAGGCGAGAAACCCAAACTCTCCTGAGGTACTTCTCTGTAAGCAAACAACATAGAGTTGATGAATTTGTCCCAATCTTTCGGTCTTTCTGCGCACATTCGTCGTAGCATCTGCTTCAGCGTTCCGTTAATTTCTCCACGAGTCCATTACACATCGGATGGTATGGGGTTGTGGTCAACTGCTTCATTGATAGTAGTCGGCTGACTTCCTTCATCATCGCAGATGTAAACTGTGTTCCACAATCTGTTAACATTTCCTCTGGTACACCTAACCTGCTAAACATGTCTACAAGTGCCTCAGCTACACGTTCGGTTTCTATACTGGGTAAAGCAATCGCTTCCGGATACCTTGTAGCATAATCAACCATGGTTAAGATGTATCTATTCTTCCTATCCGTCATAGGTTCAATAGGTCCTACTATATCTACAGCTACCCTTTTAAAAGGAATATCAATAAAAGGCATATACCCCAACGGAACTTTCATTGTTTTTCCCTTGGAAATGGTCCTCTGACAAATGTCACATGACCTACAATATCTAGTTACGTCCATGCCAACCCCGGGCCAATAAAACTCTGATAAGACCCTATCCATGGTCTTCCTAATCCCCAGATGTCCTCCCATGAGAGAGTCATGTGCCAACTTAAGCACAGCTTCCCTACCCTCAGTTGGTACAACTAACTGATGCGACTTCCTCTCATCCTGAGAACTAAATTCCCGATACATTAAAGACCGCTTCAAGACAAATTTTACTGTCCCTGATCCCTTACATTTTCGTTCTTCCCCTGTGTTCGCTAAGCTCCTAAGTTTATCTAACCCTTTATCATTAGTCTGCTTTTCCGCAAATTCCCGGCTGGACATATCTAACACTGGACTAGGGAATTTACGATACGGTTTTTGTTTAGCCTGTGACCGTGTCTCTACAGCCTGTACCACTACATCATTAGACTCTGGATACTTTGCCCCTGCAATGTTCCCTAACACAACATCATACATTGCATTGTCTACGCATAACGCCTCTGTTTGCCCACTAAAGTACGGACAGTCAATCTCTACCATTGCTAGCGGAAAATATCTAATACTACCATCAATGTATCGACACGCTCTATCTTTCCCCAGAAACTGGTCTGATGCCACTAACTCACGCCTCACTACAACACAAGTACTTCCCGTATCACGCATCACCTCTACCGGTCTTCCATTCAATCTGCCGGCTTTGGACGGACAATTCCTATCACTTAAAGCTCCCAACTCTTCCCATGTATCATCTGTATCTGACACACAACAGTTACCTTCACCACGAGGAGGATAACCTCTACCTCTACCCCTAAGACGACTACGTGGCCTAAAGTTTCCTCTACCTCTAAACTCATAAAAGGTGCTATTCGGGCGTTCATCTGACACCATCGCTACCTTATCATTCCTCCGTCTACAGTCTTCTGCTCTGTGATTAGTCATCCCACAGTTATTACACTTCCTATATGGTGCGACCTTCCTACTATAGTCTCTATTCTGCCTAGGAAATATAGGAGTAGGTGTCTTACTTCCATTAAAACCTTTACTATCTCGGGTTACTACATTCTGAGCACCACCTCTGACCTCCGAGAACAAATCTGCTTGTATAGCCATGTCATTGGACTGGGTAAACTGTTTCTCCTTGAGAAATACATACAACTCTCTACTACATATACCAAGCAACTGATCTCTGATCAAATAATCTGTCACCGCCTCATACGTCTGCTCTACATGTCCTAATTCTAGCCATTTATCTAAATAGTTCCCAGACCGCCTTAAAAACTGAACAAACGTTTCCCCTTTCTCCGGTTTAGCAAATTTAAACCTGGTTCGGAATCCTTCCTCGGTTAGCTCAAACCGTTTAAGTAATGCTACCTTAAGCTTATCATAGTCACGAGAGTCATCAAATGGTAACCTGGAATACACATCTAGAGCTTTTCCCTTTAGTAATGCACTTAAATGCAGGGACCACTGATTTGGTTCCCAACCATGGACTTGCGCGTAGTGTTCAAATCTCGACAAATAACTATCCATGTTATCCGTGTCTGCCTCAAAGGGAGGTAATTTTGGCCCTTTCACGTGACTAACACCCCCTGACTTTGTTACACTAGGCTTACTGTCTTTAGCGAACTCTGCTAACTCTATGGCTCTCTGATGTTCCATACCAGCTACTTCTAAAGCTCTCTTATGTTCCTCATCTGCTCTAACTCGGTCGGCTTCTATTTTATCTTTCTTCACCTCTAGTTCTATTTCTAACTTATGTTTCTCTGCTGCTCTATCTAGCTCTATTCTCCGATTTTATAATTCATACTTCTCCCTCTCAGCTTGCCTAGCTAATTCAAGATTCTTATTTTCTAATTCTAACTTCTCCTTCTCAGCCTGTCTCTCATTCCCTCGGGCCAGTCTTTCTTTCTCTTGTTCCTCTGAAACAAACTTCCTAAGTTCATCATCTTTATACCCGAGCTCCTTTCCTAGGACTGTCAAATCCTTAAGGCTACTCATGTTTCTACACGGTCTACTACCCACTAATTTCAATTACCCTAACCACCTTATTAACTCTAGGTTAAGGGTATACAAATCCCTATACTCTACCCTATTTTATGAATACACAACACAGTACTCACTAGATACCCGTTGGTTACTTGCCCAATGCTACGCTACACCTATTGCGCTGTCTCATTAATCACCCTATATTCTAGCATCGATGTCCCGCAATTAAACCACAACAATTCTTATAGGTATACACATCTATAGATTAACCCACTATAAATATAGAACCCTCACTGTCTGTAAAGCCAATGTGCTTTAAATACGTAGTCTCTCCAATAAATAGAGTCACAACATTCGTCAATACTTTCCACCTACACGCTGGTAGGGTTTACAACAGGTGGGACACCTTACAGGAGACGTTCGGCTATGAATATATAGCTCTCCGTAATATGTGATGTTATGCAGTCCGTCATACAAGATAACAAGGAACGACAACCCTCAGCACGTGCTTAACTACGCAACCTGGGAATCATCATTGGGTCTTCCTTAATATATTGAACTCACCCCAGGACACATTTCAGGTCAGTAGAGTTGTCTGTTCTGTCTTGTCTGCGACTGGAGCACACGTCTACAATATCAAAGTGTAAGCCGTTTAAGATAACCAAAATATTATAACTATCTGCGCAACATTAAAATAGAAGAGCCTTTACAAATAGGTAGTTAGTGTATTCTTACCATAGATCGTAATCGACTGGATACCCCACTTCTGACACCATGACACAAGATGATCCAAGGGGGATTACTCACTATGGTAGAATACTAAGACCATGTACAATATCTACAATTTATTTACATATAAATGAATGGTGATACTATATATAGATGCAAGATGTAATGACTGAAAAGTCATTTGGCGGCCTGAAAAGTTCACGTGTTCCGTTGTTAGTTCTCTTTGCTGGTTATACACTTGTCGATTTATTTAATCATTCGCGGACTATTTCAATGATGTAACGTTTTTACATATATCTGGGATGGTTCGCTCTTAAGCGTGTCGGGCCAACCTCCTATGCCGGTTTCCTGGTTGTCCGGTCACGTGGTAACTCCGGGTCGTTCCGGTCTGCAGTTCCACTGTTAGATGCTTAGCCTGGTGGGTCTGTCGTCGCTCATTGGGCGATTACGTGGGTGACGTCCTTTGACGGCTATCCACACATTGGCAGTTCCCCAGCTGTTAGCATCTCACACTCCACTCCATGTTGCGTGCGGGTGATCAAATCCGCATTTCGCTCTGACCAAATTCTCACAACGTTTGCTCCACTCACGGTCAGTTCGTGTTGTGTCGTTTGAAGTGAATGGTAATATGTCAGGTCTCTTACTGTGTTAAATAGTTGTTCAGCCCATGCTAATCTCACAATTCACTAAATCCCTGTGCTACCGTTATCATGTGATATGTAAAATAAACTAGTTTATAGAGGCCCTGGTATATGGATTTATTACAATAGGTTACACAGAAATAAACCTTATTATGTTATCTCTGTCCGATTTTATCCAGGAAACGCTTTAAATAGTTCCCCTATAACATCCAAGAAGATTGGATCCCCTTAGATCACCATACCTCCCCTTATACTCCACTTATACCTGGATCTTCGAAGATGTGTTTACCTTGATTGGAAAACCCTTCTATAAAATGGGAAAATGAGGCCCCGACTTAGGGTTATAATAATGTGTTCATTAATACAAGAGTCATTTTGTGACACTATACCTACCTATAACTGCTAGTATAACATATGTCTATACCTATCTATCACTGCTAGTATAACATAGTATATACCTAGCTATGACTGCTAGTATAACATAATCTGTACATACATATAACTGCTAGTATAACATAGTCTATACCTACCTATGACTGCTAGTATAACATAATCTGTACCAACATATAACTGCTAGTATAACATAGTCTATACCTACCTATAACTGCTAGTATAACAGAATATATACCTACTTATAACTGCTAGTATAACATAGTCTATGCCTACCTATAACTGCTAGTATGACATAGTCTAAACATATCTATAACTGCTAGTTTAACAGAGTATATAGCTACCTATATCTGCTAGTATAACAGAGTCTATAACTTCCTATTACTGCTAGTACAACGTAGTCTATACGTAACAATAACTGCTAGTATAACAGAGTATATACCTACATATAACTGCTAGTATGACAGAGTATATACCTACTTATAACTGCTAGCATAACATACTCTATACCAACCTATAACTGCTAGTATAACAGAGTATATACCTACCTATAACTGCTAGTACAACAGAGTATATACATACATCTAACCGCTGGTATAACATAGTATATACCTACCTATAACTGCTAGTGTAACAGAGTAAATAGCTACCTATATCTGCTAGTATAACAGAGTCTATACCTACCTATAACAGCTAGTATAACATAGTCTATACCTACATATAACTGCTATTATAACAGAGTATATACCTACCTATAAATGCTAGTACAACAGAGTATATACATACATCTAACCGCTGGTATAACATAATATATACCTACCTATAACTGCTAGTGTAACAGAGTAAATAGCTACCTATAACTGCTAGTGTAACAGAGTATATACCTACCTATAACTTCTAGTATAACATCTTCTATACCTACCTATAACAGCTTGTATAACAGAGTATATACCTACCTATAACTGCTAGTATGACAGAGTATATAACTACTTATAACTGCTAGAATAACATACTCTATACTTACCTATAACTGCTAGTATAACAGAGAATATACCTACCTATAACTGCTATTATGACAGCGTTTATACCTACCTATAACTGATAGTAAAACAGAGTATATACCTACCTATAACTCCTAGTATAACATAGTATATACCTACATATTACTGTTAGTGTAACAGAGTATATACCTACCTATAACTGCTAGTATAACATAATCTATACCTACCTATAACTGCTAGTATAACATAGTCTATACCTACCTATAACTGCTAGTATAACATTATATTCCTACCTATATCTGCTAGTATGACAGAGTAAATACCTACCTATAACTGCTAGTATAACATACTCTATACCTACATATAACTGCTAGTATAACAGAGTATATACCTACCTATAACTGCTAGTACAACAGAGTATATACATACATCTAACCGCTGGTATAACATAATCTATACCTACCTATTACTGCTAGTATAACAGACTATGTACCTACCTGCAACCGCTAGTATAACATAGTCTATACCTACCGATAACTGCTAGTATAACATAGTTTATACCTATCTATAACTGCTATTATAACATAGTATATACCTACCTATAACTGCTAGTATAACATACTCTATACCTACCAATAACTGCTAGTATAACAGAGTATATACCTACCTATAACTGCTAATATAGCAGAGTATATAACTACCTATAACTGATAGTATAACAAATTCTATACTTACCTATAACTGCTAGTATAATATAGTCTATACCTACATATAATTGCTAGTATAACATAATATATACCTACCTATGACTACTAGGATAGCAGAGTCTATATCTACCTATAACTGCTAGTATAACATAATCTGTACCTACATATAACTGCTAATATAACATAGTCTATACCTACCTATAACTGCTAGTATAACAGAATATATACCTACCTATAACTGCTAATATAGCAGAGTATATAACTACCTATAACTGATAGTATAACAAATTCTATACTTACCTATAACTGCTAGTATAATATAGTCTATACCTACATATAATTGCTAGTATAACATAATATATACCTACCTATGACTACTAGGATAGCAGAGTCTATATCTACCTATAACTACTAGTATAACATAGTCTATGCCAACCTATAACTGCAAGTATAACATAATATATACCTACCTGTTACTGCTAGTATATCTGAATCTATACCTACCTATAACCGGTAGTATAACATAGTATATACCTACCTATAACCTCAATTCTAACAGAGTATATACCTACCTATAACTGCTAGTATAACAGAGTCTATACCTACATATATCTGCTAGTATAACATAGTCAATACCTACTTATAACTGCTAGTATAAATGACTATATGCCTACCTATAACTGCTATATAACTGCTAGTATAGCTGAGTATATACCTACTTATAACTGCTGGTATAACATAGTCTATACCTACCTATAACTGCTAGTATAACATAGTATATACTTACCTCTAACCGCTAGTATAACATAGACTATACCTACCTATAAAAGCTAGTATAACATAGTCTATACCTACCTATAACTGCTAGTATGACATAGTCTATAAATATCTATAACTGCTAGTATAACATAGAATAGAGCTACCTATAACAGCTAGTATAGCATAGTCTATACCTACATATAACTGCTAGTATAACAGAGTATATAGCTACATATAACTGCTAGTAAAACATAGTCTATACCTAACTATAACTGCTAGTATAACATAATCTATACCTACCTATTACTGCTAGTATAACAGACTCTGTACCTACCTACAACCGCTGGTATAACATAGTCTATACCTACCTATAACTGCTAGTATAACATATGTCTATACCTATCTATCACTGCTAGTATAACATAGTATATACCTAACTATGACTGCTAGTATAACATAATCTGTACATACATATAACTGCTAGTATAACATAGTCTATACCTACCTATGACTGCTAGTATAACATAATCTGTACCTACATATAACTGCTAGTATAACATAGTCTATACCTACCTATAACCGCTAGTATAACATTCTATTCCTACCTATATCTGCTAGTATGACAGAATATATACCTACTTATAACTGCTAGTATAACATACTCTATACCTACATATAACTGCTAGTATAACAGAGTATATTCCTAACTATGACTGCTAGTACAACAGAGTATATACATACATCTAACCGCTAGTATAACATAGTCTATACATACCTATAACTGCTAGTGTAACAGAGTATATAGCTACCTATATCTGCTAGTATAACAGCGTATATACCTACTTATATCTGCTAGTATAACATACTCTATACCTACCTATCACTGCTAGTATAACAGAGTATATACCTACCTATAACTGCTAGTATGACAACGTATATACCTACTTATAACTGCTACTATAACATACTCTATACCTACCTATAACTGCTAGTATAACATAGCATATACCTACCTATAACTGCTAGTATAACATAGTCCATATCTACCTATTATTGCTAGTATAACATAGTATATACCTATCTATAACCGCTATTATAACATTGTCTATACCTACATATAACTGCTAGTATAACAGAGTATATACCTACCTATAACTGTTAGTATGACATAATCTATACTAACCTATTACTGCTAGTATAACATAGTCTATATCTACCTATAACTATTAACTACTAGTATAACATAATCTATACCTAACTATTACTGCTAGTATAACATGCTATGTACCTACCTACAACCGCTAGTATAACATAGTCTATACATACCTATAACTACTAGTATAACATAGTCTATACCTATCTATAACTGCTAGTATAACATAGTATATACCTACCTATATCTGCTGGTATAACAAAGTCTATACCTACCTATAACTGCTAGTATAACATATTCTATACATACCTATAACTGCTATTATAACAGAGTATATACCTACCTATAACTGCTAATATAGCAGAGTATATTACTACCTATAACTGATAGTATAACAAATTCTATACCTACCTATAACTGCTAGTATAATATAGTCTATACCTACATATAACTGCTAGCATAACATAATATATACCTACCTATTACTGCTAATATAGCAGAGTATATTACTACCTATAACCGCTAGTATAACATAGTATATACCTACATATAACCTATATTCTAACAGAGTATATACCTAGCTATAACTGCTAGTATGACAGAGTCTATACCTACATATATCTGCTAGTATAACATAGTCAATAACTTTCTATTACTGCTAGTACAACGTAGTCTATACCTAACAATAACTGCTGGTATAACAGAGTCTATACCTACCTATAACTGCTAGTATAAAATAGTCCATATCTACCTATTATTGCTAGTATAACATAGTCTATACCTACTTATATCTGTTAGTATAACAGAGTATATACCTACCTATAACTGTTAGTATGACATAATCTATACTAACCTATTACTGTTAGTATAACATATTATATACCTACCTATAGCTGCTAGTATAACAGAGTATATAACTACCTATAACTGCTAGTATAACGTAATATATACCTACCTGTAACTACTAGTATCGCAGAGTATATTCCTACCTATAACTGCTAGTATAACATAGTCTATGCCTACCTATTACTGCTAGTATAACATAGTCTATACCTAACTATTACTGCTGGTATAACAGACTCTGTACCTACCTACAACCGCTAGTATAACATAGTCTATACCTACCTATAACTGCTAGTATAACATAGTCTATACCTATCAATAACTGCTAGTATAACATAGTATATACCTACCTATATCTGCTGGTATAACAAAGTCTATACCTACCTATAACTGCTAGTGTAACAGAATCAATACCTACCTATAACTGCTAGTATAACAGAGTATATACCTACCAATAACTGCTAGTATAACATAGTCTATATCTACCTATAACTGCTAGTATAATATAGATTATACCTACCTATAGCCGCTATTATAACATAGTCTATACATACCTATAACTGCTAGTGTAACAGAGTATATAGCTACCTATATCTGCTAGTATAACAGCGTATATACCTACTTATAACTGCTAGTATAACATACTCTATACCTACCTATTACTGCTAGTATAACAGAGTATATACCTACCTATAACTGCTAATATGACAGCGTATATACCTACTTATAACTGCTAGTATAACATACTCTATACCTACCTATAACTGCTAGTATAACATAGCATATACCTACCTATAACTGCTAGTTATATGTTATATTATGTTATATTTCGGGTTTTACGCCTGCATCAGCACCATTTTGGGCTATATCGCCGGCGGGCAGTTTACTTAACAACACCTTTCCTGGGCAGGCTCCAGCGGTTAACAGTGATGATAGGTTACAGTGGTATACAAGTCAGCGACCTTAGCCACTCGACCACGGAGGCGGACATAACTGCTAGTATAACATAGTCCATATCTACCTATTATTGCTAGTATAACATAGTATATACCTACCTATAACCGCTATTATAACATAGTCTATACCTACCTATAACTGTTAGTATAACAGAATATATACCTACCTATAACTGCTAGTATAACGTAATATATACCTACCTATAACTACTAGTATAGCAGAGTATACACCTACCTATAACTGCTAGTATAACATAGTCTATACCTACCTATTACTGCTAGTATAACATAGTCTATACCTAACTATTACTGCTAATATAGCAGAGTATATAACTACATATAACTGATAGTATAACAAATTCTATACCTACCTATAACTGCTGGTATAACATAGTCAATACCTACCTAATACTGCTACTATAACATAGTCTATATCTACCTATAACTGCTAGTATAACATAGTCTATACCTACCTATTACTGCTAGTATAACATAGATTATACCTAACTATTACTGCTAGTATAACAGACTCTGTACCTACCTACAACCGCTAGTATAACATAGTCTATACCTATCTATAACTGCTAGTATAACAGAGTATATAACTACTTATAACTGCTAGTATAACATACTCTATACCTACCTATAATTGCTAGTATGACAGCGTGTATACCTACTTATAACTGCCAGTATAACATACTCTATACCTACCTATAACTGGTAGTATAACAGAGTATATACCTACCTATAACTGCTAGTACAACAGAGTATATACCTACCTATAACTGCTAGTTCAACAGAGTATATACCTACCTTTAACTCCTAGTATAACATAGTATATACCTACCTATTACTGTTAGTGTAACAGAGTATATACCTACCTATAACTGCTAGTATAACATAATCTATAACTACCTATAACTTCTAGTATAACATAGTATATACCTAGCTATAACTGCTAGTATAACATAATCTGTACCTACATATAACTGGTATAACATAGTCTATACCTACCTATAACTGCTAGTATAACAGAGTATATACCTACCTATAACTGCTAGTATAACATAGTATATACCTACCTATATCTGCTGGTATAAAAAGTCTATACCTACCTATAACTGCTAGTATAACATACTCTATACCTACCTATAACTGCTAGTATAACAGAGTATATACCTACCTATATCTGCTAGTATAGCAGAGTATATAACTACCGATAACTGATAGTATAACACATTCTATACCTACCTAAGCTGCTATTATAACATACTATGTACCTACCTCTAACTGCTAGTTTAACATAGTCTATACCTACCTATAACTGCTAGTATAACAGAGTATATACCTACCTATAACTGCTAGTATAACATAGTCTATACATTTCTATAACTGCTGGTATAACAGAGTATATAGCTAACTATATCTGCTAGTATAACGGAGTCAGTACCTACCTATAACCGCTAGTATAACAGAGTATATAACTACCTATAACTGCTAGTATAACAGAGTATATACCTACCTATAACTGCTATTATAACATAGTTTGTACCTACCTCTAACTGCTAGTTTAACAGAGTCTATACCTACCTATAACTGCTAGTATAACATAGCCTATACATATCTATAACTGCTAATATAACAGAGTATATAGCTACCTATATCTGCTAGTATAACGGAGTCAGTACCTACCTATAACCGCTAGAATAACAGAGTATATAACTTCCTATAACTGCTAGTATAACAGAGTATATACCTATCTATAACTGCTAGTATAACATAGTATATACCTACCTATAACTGCTAGTACAACAGAGTATATACATACATCTAACCGCTAGTATAACATAATATATAACTACCTATGACTCCTAATGTAACAGAATCTACACCTACCTATAACTGCTAGTATAACAGAGTATACACCAACATATAACAGCTAGTATAACAGAGGATATACCTACCTATAACAGCTAGTATGACATAGTATATACCTACATATAATTGCTAGTATAAAATATTCTATACCTACCTATAACTGCTAGTATAACAGAGTATATACCTACATATAACTGCTAGTAAAACACAATATATACCTACCTATAACTGCTAGTACAACATAGTATATACCTACATCTAACCGCTGGTATAACTTAGTTTATTCCTAACTATAACAGCTAGTATAACATAGTCTATACCTAGCTATAACTGCTAGTATAACGTAGTCTGTATCTTCATATAACTGCTAGTATAACAGAGTATATACATAAATCTAACCGCTAGAATAGCATAATCTATAACTACCTATGACTGCTAGTGTAACAGAGTCTATACCTACCTATAACTGCTAGTATAACAGAGACTATACCTACCTATAACAGCTAGTATGACATAGTATATAACTACTTATAACTGCTAGTATAACATACTCTATACCTACCTATAACTGCTAGTACAACAGAGAATATACATACATCTAACCGCTGGTATAACATAGTTTATACCTACCTATAACCGCTAGTATAACATAATTGATACTTACCTATAACTTTTAGTATGACATAGTCTATACCTATCTATAACTGCTATTATAACGTAGTCTGTACCTACATATAACTTCTAGTATAATAGAGTATATACTTAAATATAACTGCTGGTATAACAGAGTATATACCTACCTATAACCGCTAGTATAACATAGAATATACCTATCTATAACCGTGATTATAACTTAGTCTATACCTACCTATAACTGCTAGTATAACATAGTCTAATCCTACCTATAACTGCTAGTATAACAGAGTATATACCTACCTATAACTGCTAGCATAACATAGTCTATACCTACCTATAACTGCTAGTATAACAGAGTATTTACCTACCTATAACTGCTAGTATAGCTGAGTATATACCTACATATAACTGCTAGTAAAACACAATATATACCTACCTATAACTGCTAGTACAACATAGTATATACCTACCTAACCGCTGGTATAACTTAGTTATTCCTACTATAACAGCTAGTATAACATAGTCTATACCTAGCTATAACTGCTAGTATAACTAGTCTGTATCTATATAACTGCTAGTATAACAGAGTATATACATATCTAACCGCTAGTATAGCATATTATAACTACCTATACTGCTAGTGTAACAGAGTCTATACCTACCTATAACTGCTAGTATAACAGAGACTATACCTACCTATAACAGCTAGTATGACATAGTATATAACTACTTATAACTGCTAGTATAACATACTCTATACCTACCTATAACTGCTAGTACAACAGAGAATATACATACATCTAACCGCTGGTATAACATAGTTTATACCTACCTATAACCGCTAGTATAACATAATTGATACCTACCTATAACTTCTAGTATGACATAGTCTATACCTATCTATAACTGCTATTATAACGTAGTCTGTACCTACATATAACTTCTAGTATAATAGAGTATATACCTACCTATAACTGCTAGTATAACAGAGTCTATACCTACCTATAACTGCTAGTATAACATAGAATATACCTATCTATAACCGTTATTATAACATAGTCTATACCTACCTATAACTGCTAGTATAACATAGTCTAATCCTACCTATAACTGCTAGTATAACAGAGTATATACCTACCTATAACTGCTAGATAACATAGTCTATACCTACCTATAACTGCTAGTATAACAGAGTATTTACCTACCTATAACTGCTAGTATAGCTGAGTATATACCTACATATAACCACTAGCATAACATAATCGATACCTACCTATAACTGCTAGTATAACATAGTCTATACCTACCTAAACTGCTATTATAAAATAGTATGTACCTACGTCTAACTCCTAGTTTAACATAGTCTATACCTACCTATAACTGCTAGTATAACAGAGTCTATACCTACCTATAACTGCTAGTATAACATAGTCTGTACATATCTATAACTGCTAGTATAACATAGTATATAGCTACCCATATCTGCTAGTATAACGGAGTCAGTACCTACCTATAAACGCTAGTATAACAGAGTATATAACTACCTATAACTGCTAGTATAACAGAGTATATACCTACCTAAAACTCCTAGTATAACATAGTATATACCTACCTATAACAGCTATTACAACAGTGTATATACATACATCTAACCGCTGGTATAACATAGTTTATACATACCTATAACCGCTAGTATAACATAATTTATACCTACCTATAACTTCTGGTATGACATAGTCTATACCTAGCTATAACTGCTAATATAACGTAGTCTGTACCTACATATAACTGCTAGTATAATAGAGTACATACCTACCTATAACCGCTAGTATAACATAGTCTATACCTACCTATAACTGCTAGCATAACATAGTCTATACCTACCTATAACTGTTAGTATAACATAGTCTATACGTACCTAAACTGCTATTATAACATAGTATGTACCTACCGCTAACTGCTAGTTTAACATAGTCTATACCTACCTATAACTGCTAGTATAACAGAGTATATACCTACCAATAACTGTTAGTATAACATAGTCTATACATATCTATAACTGCTAGTATAACAGAGTATATAGCTACCGATATCTGCTAGTATAACGGAGTCAGTACCTACCTATAACCGCTAGTATAAAAGAATATATAACTACCTATAACTGCTATCATAACATAGTATATACCTACCTATAACTGCTAGTAAAACAGAGTATATACATACGTCTAACCGCTAGTATAACATAATATATAACTACCTATGACTGCTAGTGTAATAGAGTCTATACCTACCTATAACTGCTAGTATAACAGAGTATATACCTACCTACATCAGCTAGTATAACAGAGTATATACCTACCTATAACAGCTAGTATGACAGAGTATATACCTACTTATAACTGCTAGCATAACATAGTCTATACCTACCTATAACTGCTAATATAACAGAGTATATACCTACATATAACTTCTAGTATAACAGAGTATATACCTACCTATAACCGCTAATATAACATAGTCTATATCTCCCTATAACTGCTAGTATAACAGAGTATATACCTACCTATATCTGCTAGTATAACATAGTCAATACCTACCTATAACTTCCATTATAACAGAGTAGTTACCTACCTATCACTGCTAGTATAGCTGAGTATATACCTACCTATAACAGCTAGTATAACATAATCTATACCTACCTATAACTGCTAGTATAACATAGTCTATACATACCTAAACTGCTATTATAACATAGTCTGTACCTACCTCTAACTGCTAGTTTAACATAGTCTATACCTACGTATAACTGCTAGTATAACAGAGTATATACCTACCTATAACACCTAGTATGACAGAGTATATAACTACTTATAACTGCTAGTATAACGTACTCTATACCTACCTGTAACTGCTAGTATAACAGAGTATTTACCTACCTATAACTGCTAGTAAAACAGAGTATATTCCTACCTATAACCGCTAGTATAACATAGTCTATATATCCCTATAACTGCTAGTATAACATAGATTATACCTATCTATAACCACTATTATAACATATTCTATACCTACCTATAACTGCTAGTATAACATAGTCTATACCTACCTATAACTGCTAGTATAACATAGTCTATACCTACCTATAACTGCTAGTATAACGGAGTATATACCTACCTATAACTGCTAGCATAACATAATCTATTCCTACCTATAACTGCTAGTATAACATAGTCAATACCTACCTATAACTGCTAGTATAACAGTGTATTTACCTACATATAACTGCTAGTATAGCTGAGTATATACCTACCTAAAACTGCTAGTATAACATAGTATATACCTACCTATAACAGCTAGTATGACAGAGTATATACCTACTTATAACTGCTAGATAACATAGTCTATACCTACCTATAACTGTATATAACAGAGTATATACCTACTATAACTTCTAGTATAACAGAGTATATACCTACCTATAACCGCTATATAACTAGTCTATATCTCCTATAACTGCTAGTATAACAGAGTATATACCTACCTATATTGCTAGTATAACATAGTCAATACCTACCTATAACTTCCATTATAACAGAGTAGTTACCTACCTATCACTGCTAGTATAGTTGGGTATATACCTACCTATAACCGCTAGTATAACATAATCTATACATACCTATAGCTGCTAGTATAACATAGTTTATACCTACCTAAACTGCTAGTTTAACATAGTCTATACCTACCTATAACTGATAGTATAACATAGTCAATACCTACCTATAACTGCTAGTATAACAGAGTATATACCTACCTGTAACAGCTAGTATGACAGAGTATATAACTACTTATAACGACTAGTATAACATACTCAATACCTACCTATAACTGCTAGTATAACAGAGTATATACCTATCTATAACTGCTAGTAATACAGAGTATATACCTACCTATAACTGCTAGTACAACCGAGTATATACATACATCTAACCGCTGGTATAACATAGTTTATACCTACCTATAACCGCTAGTATAACATAATTTATACCTACCTATAACTTCTAGTATAACATAGTCTATACCTAGCTGTAACAGCTAATATAAAGTAGTCTGTACCTACATATAACTGCTAGTATAATAGAGTATATACTTACCTATAACTGCTGGTATAACAGAGTATATACCTACCTATAACCGCCAGTATAACATAGTCTATATCTCACTATAACTGCTAGTATAACATAGAATATACCTATCTATTACCGCTATTATAACAAAGTATATACCTACCTATAACTGCTAGTATAACATTGTCTATACCTACCTATAACTACTAGTATAACAGAGTATATACCTACCTATTACTGCTAGCATAACAGAGTCTATAGATATCTATAACTGCTAGTATAACAGAGTATATAGCTACCTATATATGCTAGTATAACGGAGTCAGTACCTACCTATATCCGCTAGTATAACATTGTATATACCTACCTATAACTGCTAGTATAACAGAGTATATACCTACCTATAACAGCTAGTATAACAGAGTATATACCTACCTATAACAGCTAGTATGACAGAGTATATACCTACTTATTACTGCTAGTATAAAATACTATATACCTACCTATAACTGCTAGTATAACAGAGTATGTACCTACCTATAACTGCTAGTAAAACAGAGTATATACCTACCTATAACTGACATAGTTTATACCTACCTATAACCGCTAGTATAACATAGTCTATACCTAGCTATAACTGCTAGTATAACGTAGTCTGTATCTTCATATAACTGCTAGTATAACAGAGTATATACATAAATCTAACCGCTAATATAGCATAATCTATAACTACCTATGACTGCTAGTATAACAGAGTATATACCTACCTATAACTGCTAGTATAACAGAATCTATACCTACCTATAACTGGTAGCATAACATAGTATATACCTACCTAAACTGCTATTATACCATAGTCTGTACCTACCTCTAACTGTTAGTTTAACATAGTCTATACCTACCTATAACTGCTAGTATAGCAGAGACTATACCTCCCTATAACTGCTAGTATAACATAGAATATACCTATATATAACCGCTATTATAACATAGTCTATACGTACCTATAACTGCTAGAATGACATAGTCTATACCTACCTATAACTGCTAGTATAAAAGAGTATATAACTACCTATAACTGCTAGTTTAACAGAGTATATACCTACCTCTAACTGATAGTTTAGCATAGTCTATACCTACCTATAACTGCTAGTATAACAGAGTCTACACCTACCTATAACTGCTAGTATAACAGAGTATATACCTACCTATAACAGCTAGTATAACAGAGTATATACCTACCTATAACAGCTAGTATGACAAAGTATATACCTACTTATAACTGCTAGTATAACATAATCTATACCTATCTATTACCGCTATTATAAGATAGTCTATACCTACCTATAACTGCTAGTATAACATTGTCTATACCTACCTATAACTGCTAGTATAACAGAGTATTTACCTACCTATAACTGCTAGTATAGCTGTGTATATACCTACCTATAACCGCTAGCATAACATAATCTATACCTACCTATAACTGCTAGTATAACATAGTCTATACCTACCTAAACTGCTATTATAACATAGTCTGTACCTACCTCTAACTGCTAGTTTAACATAGTCTATACCTACCTATAACTGCTAGTATAACATAGTCTATACTTTCCTATAATTGCTAGTATAACAGAGTATATACCTAACTATAATAGCTAGTATGACAGAGTATATAACTACTTATAACTGCTAGTATAGCATACTCTATACCTACTTATAACTGCTAGTATAACAGAGTATATACCTACCTATAACTGCTAGTAAAACAGAGTATATACCTACCTATAACTACTAGTACAACAGAGTATATACATACATCTAACCGCTGGTATAACATAGTTTATATCTACCTATAACCGCTAGTATAACATAATTTATACCTACCTATAACTTCTAGTATAACATAGTCTATATCTAGCTATAACTTCTAATATAACATAGTCTGTACCTACATATAACTGCTAGTATAATAGAGTATATACTTACCTATAACTGCTGCTATAACAGAGTATATATCTCCCTATAACTGCTAGTTTAACATAGTATATACCTACCAATAACTGTTAGTATAACAGAGTCTATACCTACCTAAACTGATATTATAACATAATCTGTACCTACCTCTAACTGCTAGTTTAACATAGTCTATACCTACCTATAACTGCTAGTATAACAGAGTCTATACCTACTTATAACTGCTAGTATAACATTGTCTATACATATATATAACTGCTAGTATAACAGAGTATATAGCTACCTATATCTGAAAGTATAACGGAGTCAGTACCTACCTATAACCGCTAGTATAACAGAGTATACAACTACCTATAACTGCTAGTATAACAGAGTATATACCTACCTATAACTGCTAGCATAACATAGTTAATACCAACCTATAACTGCTAGTATAGCTGAGTATATACCTACCTATAACCGCTAGTATAACATAATCTATACCTACCTATAACTGCTAGTAAAACTTAGTATATACCTACCTAAACTGCTATGATAACATAGTCTGTACCTACCTCTAACTGCTAGTTTAACATAGTCTATACCTACTTTTAACTGCTAGTATAACAGAGTCTATACCTACCTATAACTGCTAGTATAACATAGTCTATACATATCTATAACTGCTAGTATAACAGAGTATATAGCTACCTATATCTGCTAGTATAACGCAGTCAATACCTACCTAACTACCTATAACTGATAGTATATCAGAGTATATACCTACCTATAACTGCTAGTATAACATAGTATATACCTACCTATAACCGCTAGTATAACAGAGTATGTAACTACCTATAACTGATAGTATATCAGAGTATATACCTACCTATAACTGCTAGCATAACATAGTCTATACCTACCAATAACTGCTAGTATAACATAGTCAATACCTACCTATAACTGCTAGTATAACAGAGTATTTACCTACCTATAACTGCTAGTATAGCTGAGTATATACCTACCTATAACCGCTAGCATAATATAATCTATACCTACCTATAACTGCTAGTATAACATAGTCTATACCTACCTAAACTGATATTATAACATAATCTGTACCTACCTCTAACTGCTAGTTTAACATAGTCTATACCTACCTATAACTGCTAGTATAACATAGTATATAGCTACCTATATCTGCTAGTATAAAGGAGTCAGTACCTACCTATAACCGCTAGTATAACAGAGTATATAACTACCTATAACTGCTAGTATAGCTGAGTATATACCTACCTATAACTGCTAGTACAACAGAGTATATACATACATCTAACCGCTAGTATAACATAATAAATAACTAAGTGTAACAGAGTCTACTCCTACCTATAACTGCTAGTATAACAGAGTATATACCTACCTATAACAGCTAGTATAACAGAGTATATACCTACCTATAACAGCTAGTATGACAGAGTATATACCTACCTATAACTGATAGTACAACAGAGTATATACATACATCTAACCGCTGGTATAACATAGTTTATGCCTACCAATAACCGCTAGTATAACATAATTTATACATACCTATAACTTCTAGTATAACATAGTCTATACCTAGCTATAACTGCTAGCATAACATAGTCTATACCTACCTATAACTGCTAGTATAACAGAGTCTATACCTACCTATATCTGCTAGTATAACATAGTCAATACCTAACTATAACTGCTAGTATAACAGATTATATACCTACCTATGACTGCTAGTATAACAGAGTATATACCTACCTATAACCGATAGTATAACATAGAATATACCTATCTATAACCGCTATTATAACATAATCTATACCTACCTATAACTGCTAGTATAACAGGGTATATACCTACTAATAACTGCTAGTATAACATAGTCAATACCTACCTATAACTGCTAGAATAACAGAGTAGGTACCTACATATAACGGCTAGTATAGCTGAGTATATACCTACCTATAACCGCTAGCATAACATAATATATACCTACCTATAACTGCTAGTATAACATAGTCTATACCTACCTAAACTGCTATTATAACATAATCTGTACCTACCTCTAACTGCTAGTTTAACATTGTCTATACCTACCTATAACTGCAAGTATAACAGAGTCTATACCTACCTATAACTGCTAGTATAACAGATTCTACACATATCTATAACTGCTAGTATAACCGAGTATATAGCTACCTATATCTGCTAGTATAACGGAGTCAGTACCTACCTATAACCGCTAGTATAACATAATATATAACTACCTATGACTGCTAGTGTAACAGAGTCTATACCTAGCTATAACTGCTAGTATAACAGAGTATATACCTACCTACAACAGCTAGTATGACAGAGTATATACCTACTTATAACTGATAGTATAACATACTCTATATCTCACAATAACTGCTAGTATAACATAGAATATACCTACATAAAACCGCTATTATAACATCGTCTATACCTACCTATAACTGCTAGCATAACATAGTCTATACCTACCTATAACTGCTAGTATAACATAGTATATACCTACCTATAACTGCTAGCATAACATAGTCAATACCAACCTATAACTGCTAGTATAACAGAGTATTTACCTACCTATAACTGCTAGTATAGCTGAGTATATACCTACCTATAACCGCTAGCATAATATAATCTATACCTACCTATAACTGCTAGTATAACATAGTCTATACCTACCTAAACTGATATTATAACATAATCTGTACCTACCTCTAACTGCTAGTTTAACATAGTCTATACCTACCTATAACTGCTAGTATAACATAGTATATAGCTACCTATATCTGCTAGTATAAAGGAGTCAGTACCTACCTATAACCGCTAGTATAACAGAGTATATAACTACCTATAACTGCTAGTATAGCTGAGTATATACCTACCTATAACTGCTAGTACAACAGAGTATATACATACATCTAACCGCTAGTATAACATAATAAATAACTAAGTGTAACAGAGTCTACTCCTACCTATAACTGCTAGTATAACAGAGTATATACCTACCTATAATAGCTAGTATAACAGAGTATATACCTACCTATAACAGCTAGTATGACAGAGTATATACCTACCTATAACTGATAGTACAACAGAGTATATACATACATCTAACCGCTGGTATAACATAGTTTATGCCTACCAATAACCGCTAGTATAACATAATTTATACATACCTATAACTTCTAGTATAACATAGTCTATACCTAGCTATAACTGCTAGCATAACATAGTCTATACCTACCTATAACTGCTAGTATAACAGAGTCTATACCTACCTATATCTGCTAGTATAACATAGTCAATACCTAACTATAACTGCTAGTATAACAGATTATATACCTACCTATGACTGCTAGTATAACAGAGTATATACCTACCTATAACCGATAGTATAACATAGAATATACCTATCTATAACCGCTATTATAACATAATCTATACCTACCTATAACTGCTAGTATATCATAGTCTATACCTACCTATAACTGCTAGTATAACAGGGTATATACCTACTAATAACTGCTAGTATAACATAGTCAATACCTACCTATAACTGCTAGAATAACAGAGTAGGTACCTACATATAACTGCTAGTATAGCTGAGTATATACCTACCTATAACCGCTAGCATAACATAATATATACCTACCTATAACTGCTAGTATAACATAGTCTATACCTACCTAAACTGCTATTATAACATAATCTGTACCTACCTCTAACTGCTAGTTTAACATAGTCTATACCTACCTATAACTGCAAGTATAACAGAGTCTATACCTACCTATAACTGCTAGTATAACAGAGTCTATACATATCTATAACTGCTAGTATAACCGAGTATATAGCTACCTATATCTGCTAGTATAACGGAGTCAGTACCTACCTATAACCGCTAGTATAACATAATATATAACTACCTATGACTGCTAGTGTAACAGAGTCTATACCTAGCTATAACTGCTAGTATAACAGAGTATATACCTACCTACAACAGCTAGTATGACAGAGTATATACCTACTTATAACTGATAGTATAACATACTCTATATCTCACAATAACTGCTAGTATAACATAGAATATACCTACATAAAACCGCTATTATAACATCGTCTATACCTACCTATAACTGCTAGCATAACATAGTCTATACCTACCTATAACTGCTAGTATAACATAGTATATACCTACCTATAACTGCTAGCATAACATAGTCTATACCTACCTATAGCTGCTAGTATAACAGAGTATATACCTACCTATATCTGCTAGTATAACATAATATATAACTACCTATGACTGCTAGTGTAACAGATTATATACCTACCTATAACTGCTAGTATAACATAGCATATACCTACCTAAACTGCTATTATAACATAGTCTGTACCTACCTCTAACTGCTAGTTTAACATAGTCTATACCTACCTATAACTGCTAGTATAACAGAGTCTATACCTACCTATAACTGCTAGTATAACATAGTCTAAACATATCTATAACTGCTAGTATAACAGAGTATATAGCTACCTATATCTGCTAGTATAACGGAGTCAGTACCTACCTATAACCGCTAGTATAACAGAGCATATACATACATCTAACCGATAGTATAACATAATATATAACTACCTATGACTGCTAGTGTAACAGAGTCTATACCTAGCTATAACTGCTAGTATAACAGAGTATATACCTACCTACAACAGCTAGTATAAATGAGTATATACCTACCAATAACACCTAGTATGACAGAGTATATACCTACTTATAACTGCTAGTATAACATAGAATATACCTACCTAAAACCGCTATTATAACATCGTCTATACCTACCTATAACTGCTAGCATAACATAGTCTATACCTACCTATAACTGCTAGTATAACAGAGTATATACCTACCTATAACTGCGAACATAACATAGTCTATACCTACCTATAACTGCTAGTATAACAGAGTATATACCTACCTATATATGCTAGTATAACATAGTCAATACCTACCTATAACTTCTATTATAACAGAGTAGTTACCTAACTATCACTGCTAGTATAGCTGAGTATATACCTACCTATAACCGCTAGTATAACATAATCGATACCTACCTATAACTGCTAGTATAACATAGTCTATACGTACCTAAACTGCTATTATAACATAATCTGTACCTACCTCTAGCTGCTAGTTTAACATAGTCTATACCTACCTCTAAATGCTAGTATAACAGAGTCTATACCTACCTATAACTGCTAGTATAACATAGTCTATACATATCTATAACTGCTAGTATAACAGAGTATATAGCTACCTATATCTGCTAGTATAACGGAGTCAGTACCTACTTATGACCGCTAGTATAACAGAGTATATAAATACCTATAACTGCTAGTATAACAGAGTATATACCTACCTATAACTGCTAGTATAACATAGTATATACCTACCTAAACTGCTATTATAACATAGTCTGTACCTACCTCTAACTGCTAGTTTAACATAGTCTATACCTACCTATAACTGCTAGTATAACATAGTCTATACATATCTATAACTGCTAGTATAACAGTGTATATAACTACCTATAACTGCTAGTATAACAGAGTATATACCTACCTATAACTGCTAGTATAACATAGTCTATACCTACCTATAACTGCTAGTATAACAGAGTATATACCTACCTATAACTGCTAGCATAACATAGTCTATACCTACCTATAACTGCTAGTATAACAGAGTATATACCTACCTATAACAGCTAGTATAATAGAGTATATACCTACCTATAACAGCTAGTATGACAGAGTATATACCTACTTATAACTGCTAGTATAACATAGTCAATACCTACATATAACTTCAATTATAACAGGGTCGTTATCTACCTATCACTGCTAGTATAGCTGAGTATATACATACCTATAACCGCTAGTATAACATAATCTATACCTACCTATAACTGCTAGTATAACATAGTCTATACCTACCTAAACTGCTATTATAACATAATCTGTACCTACCTCTAACTGCTAGTTTAACATAGTCTATACCTACCAATAACTGCTAGTATAACAGAGTCTATATCTACCTATGACCGCTAGCATAACATAGTCTATACATATCTATAACTGCTAGTATAACAGAGTATATAGCTACCTATATCTGCTAGTATAACAGAGTCAGTACCTACCTATAACCGCTAGTATAACAGAGTATATAACAACCTATAACTGCTAGTATAACAGAGTATGTACCTACCTATAACTGCTACTATAAAATAGTCTCTACCTACCTAAACTGCTATTATAACATAGTCTGTACCTACATCTAACTGGTAGTTTAATATAGTCTATACCTAACTATAACTGCTAGTATAACAGAGTCTATACCTACCTATAACTGCTAGTATAACATAGTCTATACATATCTATAACTGCTAGTATAACAGAGTATATAGCTACCTATATCTGCTAGTATAACGGAGTCAGTACCTACCTATAACCGCTAGTATAACAGAGTATATACATACATCTAACCGCTAGTATAACATAATATATAACTACCTATGACTGCTAGTGTAACAGAGTCTATACCTAGCTATAACTGCTAGTATAACAGAGTATATACCTACCTACAACAGCTAGTATAACTGAGTATATACCTACCTATAACTGCTAGTATAACAGAGTATATACCTACCAATAACTGCTAGTAAAACAGAGTATTTACCTACCTATAACTGCTAGTACAACATAGTATATACATACATCTAACCGCTGGTATAACATAGTTTATACCTACCTATAACCGCTAGTATAGCATAGTCTATACCTAGCTATAACTGCTAGTATAACGTAGTCTGTATCATCATATAACTGCTAGTATAACAGAGTATATACATAAATCTAACCGCTAGTATAGCATAATCTATAACTACCTATGAATGCTAGTGTAACAGAGTATATACCTACATATAATAGCTAGTATGACAGAGTATATAACTACTTATAACTGCTGGTATAACATACTCTATACCTACCTATAACAGCTAGTATGACAGAGTATATAACTACTTATAACTGCTAGTATAACATATTCTATACCTACCTATAACCGCTATTATAGCCTAGTCTATATCTACCTTTAACTGTTAGTATAACATAGTCTATACCTACCTATAACTGCTAGTAAATCAGTGTATATACCTACCTATAAGTGTTAGTATAACATAGTCTATACCTACCTATAACTGCTAGTACAACAGAGTATATACATACATCTAACCGCTGGTATAACATAGTTTATACCTACCTATAACCGCTAGTATAACATAATTTATACCTACCTATAACTTATAGTATAACATAGTCTATACCTAGCTATAACTGCTAATATAACGTAGTCTGTACCTACATATAACTGCTAGTATAATAGAGTATATACTTACCTATAACTGCTGGTATAACATAGTCTATACCTACCTATAACTGCTAGTATAACAGAGTATATACCTACCTATAACTGCTAGTATAACAGAGTATATACCTACCTATAACCGCTAGTATAACATAGCCCATACCTACCTATAACTGCTAGTATAACATATACTATACCTACCTATAACCGCTATTATAGCCTAGTCTATATCTACCTTTAACTGTTAGTATAACATAGTCTATACCTACCTATAACTGCTAGTAAATCAGTGTATATACCTACCTATAACTGCTAGCATAACATAGTATATACCTACCTATAACTGCTAGAATAACGAAGTATATACCTACCTATAACCGCTAGTATAACATAGTTCATACCTACCTATAACTGCTAGTATAACATAGTATATACCTACCTATAACCGCTATTATAACATAGTCTATACCTACCTATAACTGCTAGTATAACAGAGTATATGCCTACCTATAACCGCTAGTATTTCATAATCTATACCTACCTATCACTGCTAGTATAACATAGTATATACCTACCTTTAACCGCTAGTATAAAATCGTTTATACCTACCTATGACTGCTAGTATAACATAGTCTATACCTACTTATTACTGCTAGTATAACAACATCTATACCTACCTATAACTCCTAGTATAACATAGTATATACCTACCTATAACTGCTAGCATAGCAGAGTATATACCTACCTATAACCGCTAGTATAACATAGTATATAGTTACCTTAAAAATCTATTATAACATAGTATATACCTACCTATAACTGGTAGTACAACATAGTCTATACCTATATATAACTGCTAGTATAACAGAGTATATACCTACCTGTATCTGCTAGTATAACAAAGTATATACCTACCTATAACTGCTAGTATAACAGACTCTATACCTACCTATAGCTGCTAGTAAACCAGAGTATATACCTACCTGTAACTGCTAGTAAAACAGAGTACATACCTACCTATAACTGCTAGTATAACATAGACTATACCTATCTATAACCGATATTATTACCTAGTCTATACCTACCTATTACTGCTAGTATAACAAATTCTATACTTACCTATAACTGCTAGTATAACGGAGTCTATACCTACCTATTACTGCTAGTATAACATACTTTATACCTACCTATAACTGCTAGTATAACAGGATATATACCTACCTATAACTGCTATCATAGCAGAGTATATACCAACCTATAACTGCTAGTATAACAGAGTATATACCTATTTATAACTGCTAGAATAACAAAGTATATACCTACCTATAACCGCTAGTATAACATAGTCCATACCTACTTATATTACTGCTAGTATAACAGAGTGTATACCTACCTATAACTGCTAGTATAACATAGTATATAGTTACCTTAAACCTCTATTATAACATAGTCTATACCTACCTATTACAGCTAGTATAACATACTCTATACCTGCGTATAACTGCTAGTATAACAGAGTACATACCAACCTATAACTGCTATTATAACAGAGTATATACCTACCTATAACTGCTAGTATAACAGAGTATATATCTACCTATAACAGCTAGTATAACATAGTCCATACCTACCTATAACTGCTAGTATAACAGAGACTATAGCTACCTATAACCGCTATAATAGCCTAGTCTATAGCTACCTATAACTGTTAGTATAACATAGTCTATACCTACCTAAAACTGCTAATAAATCAGAGTATATACCTACCTATAACTGCTAGCATAACATAGTATATACATATCTATAACTGCTAGTATAACAGAGTATATACCTACCTATAACTGCTAGTATAACAGACTCAATACCTACCTATAACTGCTAGCATAACATAGTCCATACCTAACTATAACTGCTAGTATATCATAGTATATACCTACCTAAAACTGCTAGCATAACAGAGTCTGTACCTACCTATGACTGCTAGTATAAAATAGACTATACCTACCTATTACTGCTATTATAACATATTTCAATACCTACCTATAACTGCTAGTAAAACAGAGTATATACCTACCTATAACTGCTAATATAACAGAGTCTATACCTACCTATTACTGCTAGTATAACAGACTTCATACCTACCTATAACTGCTAGTATAACATAGTCTATACCTACCTATAACAGCTAGTATAACAGAGTATATACCTACCTATAACTGCTAGTATAACAGAGTATATATCTACCTATAACCGCTAGTATAACATAGTCTATACCTACCTAAAACAGCTAGTATAACAGAGTATATACCTACCTATAACTCCTAGTATGACAGAGTATATACCTACCTATAACTGCTAGTATAACGTAATCAATACCTACCTTTAACTGCTAGTAAAACATAATCTATACCTACCTATAACTGCTAGTAAAACAGAGTATATACTTACCTATAACTGCTAGTATAACAGAGTATATACCTACCTATAACCGCTAGTATAACATAGTTTATACCTACCCATAACTGCTAGTATAACATAGTATATAGTTACCTTAAACCTCTATTATAACAACGTATATACCTACCTATATCTGCTAGTAAAACATAGTTGATACCTATATATAACTGCTAGTATAACAGAGTATATACCTAACTATATCTGCTAGTATAGCATAGTCTATACCTACCTATAACTGTTAGTATAACAGAGTATATACCTACTTTTAACCGCTGGTATAACATCGTTTATACCTACCTATAACTGCTAGTATAACATAGTATATACCTACCTATAACTGCTAGTATAACATAGTCTATACATATCTATAACTGCTAGTATAACAGAGTCTATACCTACCTATAACAGCTAGTATTACAGACTATATACCTACCTATAACTGCTAGCATAACATAGTATATACCTCCCTATAACTGCTAGTAAAACAGAGTATATACCTACCTATAACTGCTAGTATAACAGAGTATATACCTACCTATAACTGCTAGTATAACAGAGTATATACCTACCTATAACCGCTAGTATAACATAGTCCATACCTACATATAACTGCTAGTATATCATAGTCTATACCTAGATATAACAGCTAGTATTACAGGGTATGTACCTACCTATTACTGCTAGTATAACAGAGTATATAGCCTCCTATTACTGTTCGTATAACATAGTCTATACCTACCTATAACTGCTAGTAAATCAGAGTATATATCTACCTATAACTGCTAGCATAACATAGTATATACCTACCTATAACTGCTAGTATAACACAGTCTATACCTACCTATTACTGCTAGTATAACATATTCTATACCTACGTATAACGGCTAGTATTACAGTGTATATACCTACCTATAACCGCTAGTATAACATAGTCTATACATATCTATAACTGCTAGTATAACAGAGTATATACCTACCTATAACTGCTAGCATAACAGAGTATATACCTACCTATGACTGCTAATATAAAATAGTCTATACCTACCTATAACCTCTATTATTACATAGGCAGTACCTACATATAACTGCTAGTATAACATAGTCTATACCTACCAATAACTGCTAGTTTAACAGAGTATATACCTACCTCTAACCGCTAGTATAACATTGTGTATACCTACCTATAACTGCTAGTATAACACAGTATATACCTACATATAACTGCTAGTATAACATATTCTATACCTACCTATAACTGATAGTATAACATAGTCTATACCTACCTATAACAGCTACTATTACAGAGTATATACCTACCTAAAACTACTAGCATAACATAGTCTATAGCTAACTATGACTGCTAGTATAAAATAGTCTATAGCTACCTATAACCTCTATTATTACATAGGCAATACCTACCTATATCTGCTAGTATAGCATAGTCTATACCTATCTATAACTGGTAGTATAACAGAGTATATACCTACCTATAACTGCTAGTATAACATAATCTATACCTACCTATTACTGCTAGTATAACAAACACTATACCTACCTATGACTGCTATCATAGCAGAGTATATACCTACCTATAACTTCTAGTATAACAGAGTATATACCTACCTATAACTGCTATCATAACAGAGTATATACCTACCTATAATTGCTAGTATAACAGAGTATATACCTACCTATAACCGCTAGTATAACATAGATTATACCTACATATAACCGCTATTATAACATAGTATATACCTACCTATAACTGCTAGTATATCATAGTCTATACCTACCTATAACAGCTAGTATTACAGAGTATATACCTACCTATAACTGCTAAAATAACATAGTATATACATATCTATAACTGCTAGTATAACAGCGTATATACCTACCTATAACTGATAGTATAACACAGTCTATACCTACCTATTACTGCTAGTATAACATATTCTATACCTACCTATAACTGCTAGTATATCATAGTCTATACCTACTTATAACAGCTAGTATTAAAGAGTATATACCTATCTATAGCTGCTAGTATAACAGAGTATATATCTACCTATAACCGCTAGTATAACATAGTCTATACATATATATAACTCCTAGTATAACAGAGTATATACCTACCTATAACTGCTAGCATAACAGAGTCTATACCTACCTATGACTGTTAGTATAACATAATCTATACCAACCTATAACCTCTATTATTACATAGGCAATTCCAACCTATAACTGCTAGTATAACATAGTCTATACCTACCTATAACCGCTATTATAACATAGTATATACCTACCTATAACTGCTATAATAACATAGTCTATACCTACCTATAACTGCTAGTAAATCAGAGTATATACCTACCGATAATTGCTCGTATAACATAGTATATACATATCTATAACTGCTAGTATAACAGAGTATAGTATATACCTACCTATAACTGACTGTATAACAGATTATATACCTACCTATAACTGCTAGTATAACATAGTCTATACCTACCCATAGCTGCTAGTATAACATAGTATATAGTTACGTTAAACCTCTATTATAACATAGTCTATACCTACCTATAACTGCTAGTATAACAGAGTATATACCTACCTATATCTGCTAGTATAACAAAGTCAATACCTTCCTATAACTGCTAGTATAACAGACTCTATACCTACCTATACCTGCTAGTATAACATAGTATATGCCTACCTATAACTGCTAGTATAACAGAGTATATACATATTTATAACTGCTGGTATAACAGAGTCTATACCTACCTATGACTGCTAGTATAAAATAGTCTATACCTACCTATAACATCTATTATTACATAGTCAATACCTACCTATAACTGCTAGTATAAAATAGTCTATACCTACCAATATCTACTAGTATAACATAGTCTATACCTACCTCTAACCGCTGGTATAACATCGTGTATAACTACCTATAACTGCTAGCATAACAGAGTATATACCTACCCATAACTGCTAGTATAACATAGTATATACTTACCTAAAACCTCTATTATAACAGAGTCTATACCTACCTATAACTGCTAGTATAACATAGTCTATATCTAACTATAACTGCTAGTATAACATACTCTATACCTAACTATAACCGCTATTATAACATAGTCTATACCTACCTACAACTGAGAGTATAACAGAGTATATACCTACCTATAACTGCTAGTATAACAGAGTCTATACCTACCTATAACAGCTAGTATTACAGACTATATACCTACCTATAACTGCTAGCATAACATAGTCTATACCTCCCTATAACTGCTAGTAAAACAGAGTATATACCTACCTATAACTGCTAGTATAACAGAGTATATACCTACCTATAACCGCTAGTATAACATAGTCCATACCTACATATAACTGCTAGTATATCATAGTCTATACCTACCTATAACAGCTAGTATTACAGGGTATGTACCTAAATATAACCGCTAGTATAACATAGTCTATACATATCTATAACTGCTAGTATAACAGAGTATATAGCCTCCTATAACTGTTCGTATAACATAGTCTATACCTACCTATAACTGCTAGTAAATCAGAGTATATATCTACCTGTAACTGTTAGCATAACATAGTATATACCTACCTATAACTGCTAGTATAACACAGTCTATACCTACCTATTACTGCTAGTATAACATATTCTATAACTACGTATAACAGCTAGTATTACAGTGTATATACCTACCTATAACCGCTAGTATAACATAGTCTATACATATCTATAACTGCTAGTATAACAGAGTATATACCTACCTATAACTGCTAGCATAACAGAGTATATACCTACCTATGACTGCTAATATAAAATAGTCTATACCTACCTTTAACCTCTATTATTACATAGGCAATACCTACATATAACTGCTAGTATAACATAATCTATACCTACCAATAACTGCTAGTTTAACAGAGTATAAACCTACCTCTAACAGCTGGTATAACATTGTGTATACCTACCTATAACTGCTAGTATAACACAGTATATACCTACATATAACTGCTAGTATAACATATTCTATACCTACCTATAACTGATAGTATAACATAGTCTATACCTACCTATAACAGCTACTATTACAGAGTATATACCTACCTATAACTACTAGCATAACATAGTCTATACCTAACTATGACTGCTAGTATAAAATAGTCAATAGCTACCTATAACCTCTATTATTACATAGGCAATACCTACCTATATCTGCTAGTATAACATAGTCTATACCTATCTATAACTGGTAGTATAACAGAGTATATACCTACCTTTATCTGCTAGTATAACATAGTCTATACCTACCTATAACTGCTATAATAACATAGTCTATACCTACCTATAACTGCTAGTAAATCAGAGTATATACCTACCGATAATTGCTCGTATAACATAGTATATACATATCTATAACTGCTAGTATAACAGAGTATAGTATATACCTACCTATAACTGCTAGTATAACAGATTATATACCTACCTATAACTGCTAGTATAACATAGTCTATACCTACCCATAGCTGCTAGTATAACATAGTATATAGTTACGTTAAACCTCTATTATAACATAGTCTATACCTACCTATAACTGCTAGTATAACAGAGTATATACCTACCTATATCTGCTAGTATAACAAAGTCAATACCTACCTATAACTGCTAGTATAACAGACTCTATACCTACCTATACCTGCTAGTATAACATAGTATATGCCTACCTATAACTGCTAGTATAACAGAGTATATACATATTTATAACTGCTGGTATAACAGAGTCTATACCTACCTATGACTTCTAGTATAAAATATTCTATACCTACCTATAACATCTATTATTACATAGTCAATACCTACCTATAACTGCTAGTATAAAATAGTCTATACCTACCAATATCTACTAGTATAACATAGTCTATACCTACCTCTAACCGCTGGTATAACATCGTGTATAACTACCTATAACTGCTAGCATAACAGAGTATATACCTACCTATTTCTGCTGGTATAACTTCGTGTATACCTACCTATAACTGCTAGTATAACATAGTCTATACCTACCCATAACTGCTAGTATAACATAGTATATACTTACCTAAAACCTCTATTATAACAGAGTCTATACCTACCTATAACTGCTAGTATAACATAGTCTATATCTAACTATAACTGCTAGTATAACATACTCTATACCTAACTATAACCGCTATTATAACATAGTCTATACCTACCTACAACTGAGAGTATAACAGAGTATATACCTACCTATAACTGCTAGTATAACAGAGTCTATACCTACCTATAACAGCTAGTATTACAGACTATATACCTACCTATAACTGCTAGCATAACATAGTCTATACCTCCCTATAACTGCTAGTAAAACAGAGTATATACCTACCTATAACTGCTAGTATAACAGAGTATATACCTACCTATAACCGCTAGTATAACATAGTCCATACCTACATATAACTGCTAGTATATCATAGTCTATACCTACCTATAACAGCTAGTATTACAGGGTATGTACCTACATATAACCGCTAGTATAACATAGTCTATACATATCTATAACTGCTAGTATAACAGAGTATATATCTACCTATAACTGTTAGCATAACATAGTATATACCTACCTATAACTGCTAGTATAACACAGTCTATACCTACCTATTACTGCTAGTATAACATATTCTATAACTACGTATAACAGCTAGTATTACAGTGTATATACCTACCTATAACCGCTAGTATAACATAGTCTATACATATCTATAACTGCTAGTATAACAGAGTATATACCTACCTATAACTGCTAGCATAACAGAGTATATACCTACCTATGACTGCTAATATAAAATAGTCTATACCTACCTATAACCTCTATTATTACATAGGCAATACCTACATATAACTGCTAGTATAACATAGTCTATACCTACCAATAACTGCTAGTTTAACAGAGTATAAACCTACCTCTAACAGCTGGTATAACATTGTGTATACCTACCTATAACTGCTAGTATAACACAGTATATACCTACATATAACTGCTAGTATAACATATTCTATACCTACCTATAACTGATAGTAAAACATAGTCTATACCTACCTATAACAGCTACTATTACAGAGTATATACCTACCTATAACTACTAGCATAACATAGTCTATACCTAACTATGACTGCTAGTATAAAATAGTCAATAGCTACCTATAACCTCTATTATTACATAGGCAATACCTACCTATATCTGCTAGTATAACATAGTCTATACCTATCTATAACTGGTAGTATAACAGAGTATATACCTACCTTTATCTGCTAGTATAACATAGTCTATACCTACCTATAACTGCTAGTAAAATAGAGTATATACATACCTATAACTGCTAGTATAACATAATCTATACCTACCTATTACTGCTAGTATAACAGACACTATACCTACCTATGACTGCTATCATAGCAGAGTATATACCTACCTATAACTTCTAGTATAACAGAGTATATACCTACCTATAACTGCTATCATAGCAGTGTATATACCTACCTATAATTGCTAGTATAACAGAGTATATACCTACCTATAACCGCTAGTATAACATAGATTATACCTACATATAACCGCTATTATAACATAGTATATACATACCTATAACTGCTAGTATATCATAGTCTATACCTACCTATAACAGCTAGTATAACAGAGTATATACCTACCTATAACTGCTAAAATAACATAGTATATACATATCTATAACTGCTAGTATAACAGAGTATATACCTACCTATAACTGCTAGCATAACACAGTCTATACCTACCTATTACTGCTAGTATAACATATTCTATACCTACCTATAACTGCTAGTATATCATAGTCTATACCTACTTATAACAGCTAGTATTAAAGAGTATATACCTATCTATAGCTGCTAGTATAACAGAGTATATATCTACCTATAACCGCTAGTATAACATAGTCTATACATATATATAACTCCTAGTATAACAGAGTATATACCTACCTATGACTGCTAGTATAACATAGTCTATACCTACCTATAACCTCTATTATTACATAGGCAATTCCAACCTATAACTGCTAGTATAACATAGTCTATACCTATCTATAACTGCTAGTATAACATATAATATACCTACCTATAATCGCTATTATAACATAGTATATACCTACCGATAACTGCTAGTATAACAGAGTATATACCCACCTATAACCGCTAGTATAACCTAGTCCATACCTACCTATAACTGCTAGTATAACATATATTATACCTACCTATAACCGCTATTATAACATAGTATATACCTACCTATAACTGCTAGTATAACATAGTCTATACCTACCTATAACTGCTAGTAAATCAGAGTATATACCTACCTATAATTGCTCGTATAACATAGTATATACATATCTATAACTGCTAGTATAACAGAGTATAGTATATACCTACCTATAACTGCTAGTATAACAGAGTATATACCTACCTATAACTGCTAGTATAACATAGTCTATACCTACCCATAGCTGCTAGTATAACATAGTATATAGTTACGTTAAACCTCTATAATAACATAGTCTATACCTACCTATAACTGCTAGTATAACATAGTCTATACTTATTTATAACTGCTAGTATAACAGAGTATATACCTACCTATATCTGCTAGTATAACAAAGTCAATACCTACCTATAACTGCTAGTATAACAGACTCTATACTTATTTATAACTGCTAGTATAACAGAGTATATACCTACCTATATCTGCTAGTATAACAAAGTCAATACCTACCTATACCTGCTAGTATAACATAGTATATGCCTACCTATAACTGCTAGTATAACAGAGTATATACATATTTATAACTGCTAGTATAACAGAGTCTATACCTACCTATGACTTCTAGTATAAAATAGTCTATACCTACCTATAACATCTATTATTACATAGTCAATACCTACCTATAACTGCTAGTATAAAATAATCTATACCTACCAATATCTACTAGTATAACATAGTATATACCTACCTCTAACCGCTGGTATAACATCGTGTATAACTACCTATAACTGCTAGCATAACAGAGTATATACCTACCTATTTCTACTGGTATAACTTCGTGTATACCTACCTATAACTGCTAGTATAACATAGTCTATAACTACCCATAACTGCTAGTATAACATAGTATATACTTACCTAAAACCTCTATTATAACAGAGTCTATACCTACCTATAACTGCTAGTATAACATAGTCTATATCTACCTATAACTGCTAGTATAACATACTCTATACCTAACTATAACCGCTATTATAACATAGTCTATACCTACCTATAACTGAAAGTATAACAGAGTATATACCTACCTATAACTGCTAGTATAACAGAGTCTATACCTACCTATTACTGCTAGTATAACATATTTCAATACCTACCTATAACCTCTATTATTACATAGTCAATACCTACCTATAACTGCTAGTATAACATAGTCTATACGTACCTATAACTGCTAGTAAAACAGAGTCTATACCTACCTATAACTGCTAGTATAACATAGTATATACATATCAATAACTGCTAGTATAACAGAGTATATAGCTACCTATAACTGCTAGTATAACATAGTCTATACCTACCTATTATTGCTAGTATAACATAATCTATACTTACCGATAACTGCTAGTATAACAGAGTATATACCTACCTCTAACCGCTGGTATAACATCGTTTATACCTACCTATAACTGCTAGTATAACATGGTCTATACATATATATAACTCCTAGTATAACAGAGTATATACCTACCTATAACTGCTAGCATAACAGAGTCTATACCTACCTATGACTGCTAGTATAACATAGTCTATACCTACCTATAACCTCTATTATTACATAGGCAATTCCAACCTATAACTGCTAGTATAACATAGTCTATACCTATCTATAACTGCTAGTATAACATATATTATACCTACCTATAACCGTTATTATAACAGAGTATATACCTACCTATAACTGCTAGTATAACAGAGTATATACCCACCTATAACCGCTAGTATAACCTAGTCCATACCTACCTATAACTGCTAGTATAACATATATTATACCTACCTATAACCGCTATTATAACATAGTATATACCTACCTATAACTGCTAGTATAACATAGTCTATACCTACCTATAACTGCTAGTAAATCAGAGTATATACCTACCTATAATTGCTCGTTTAACATAGTATATACATATCTATAACTGCTAGTATAACAGAGTATAGTATATACCTACCTATAACTGCTAGTATAACAGAGTATATACCTACCTATAACTGCTAGTATAACATAGTCTATACCTACCCATAGCTGCTAGTATAACATAGTATATAGTTACGTTAAACCTCTATTATAACATAGTCTATACCTACCTATAACTGCTAGTATAACATAGTCTATACTTATTTATAACTGCTAGTATAACAGAGTATATACCTACCTATATCTGCTAGTATAACAAAGTCAATACCTACCTATAACTGCTAGTATAACAGACTCTATACCTACCTATACCTGCTAGTATAACATAGTATATGCCTACCTATAACTGCTAGTATAACAGAGTATATACATATTTATAACTGCTAGTATAACAGAGTCTATACCTACCTATGACTGCTAGTATAAAATAGTCTATACCTACCTATAACATCTATTATTACATAGTCAATACCTACCTATAACTGCTAGTATAAAATAGTCTATACCTACCAATATCTACTAGTATAACATAGTATATACCTACCTCTAACCGCTGGTATAACATCGTGTATAACTACCTATAACTGCTAGCATAACAGAGTATATACCTACCTATTTCTGCTGGTATAACTTCGTGTATACCTACCTATAACTGCTAGTATAACATAGTCTATAACTACCCATAACTGCTAGTATAACATAGTATATACTTACCTAAAACCTCTATTATAACAGAGTCTATACCTACCTATAACTGCTAGTATAACATAGTCTATATCTACCTATAACTGCTAGTATAACATACTCTATACCTAACTATAACCGCTATTATAACATAGTCTATACCTACCTACAACTGAGAGTATAACAGAGTATATACCTACCTATAACTGCTAGTATAACAGAGTCTATACCTACCTATTACTGCTAGTATAACATATTTCAATACCTACCTATAACCTCTATTATTACATAGTCAATACCTACCTATAACTGCTAGTATAACATAGTCTATACGTACCTATAACTGCTAGTAAAACAGAGTCTATACCTAACTATAACTGCTAGTATAACATAGTATATACATATCAATAACTGCTAGTATAACAGAGTATATAGCTACCTATAACTGCTAGTATAACATAGTCTATACCTACCTATTATTGCTAGTATAACATAATCTATACTTACCGATAACTGCTAGTATAACAGAGTATATACCTACCTCTAACCGCTGGTATAACATCGTTTATACCTACCTATAACTGCTAGTATATCATGGTCTATACATATCTATAACTGCTAGTATAACAGAGTATATACCTACCTATAACTGCTAGTATAACATAGTATATACATATCAATAACTGCTAGTATAACAGAGTATATAGCTACCTATTACTGCTAGTATAGCAAAATCTATACATACCTATAACCGCTATTATAACATAGTCTATACCTACCTATAACTGCTAGTATAACATAGTCTATACCTACCTATAACAGCTAGTATAACATAGTATATACCTACCTCTAAACGCTGGTATAACATCGTTTATACCTACCTATAACTGCTAGTATAACATTGTCTATACATATCTATAACTGAGAGTATAACAGAGTATATACCTACCTATAACTGCTAGTATAACATAGTCTATACCTACCTATTACTGCTAGTATAACATATTTCAATACCTACCTATAACCTCTATTATTACATAGTCTATACCAACCTATAACTGCTAGTATAACATAGTATATACATATCAATAACTGCTAGTATAACAGAGTATATAGCTACCTATAACTGCTAGTATAACATAATCTATACCTACCTATTACTGCTAGTATAACAAAATCTATACATACCTATAACCGCTATTATAACATAGTCTATACCTACCTATAACTGCTAGTATAACATAGTCTATACCTACCTATAACAGCTAGTATAACATAGTATATACCTACCTCTAAACGTTGGTATAACATCGTTTATACCTACCTATAACTGCTAGTATAACAGAGTCTATACCTACCTATTACTGCTAGTATAACATATTTCAATACCTACCTATAACCTCTATTATTACATAGTCAATACCTACCTATAACTGCTAATATAGCATAGTCTATACCTACCTATAACTACTAGTAAAACAGAGTCTATACCTACCTATAACTGCTAATATAACATAGTATATACATATCAATAACTGCTAGTATAACAGAGTATATAGCTACCTATAACTGCTAGTATAACATAGTCTATACCTACCTATTACTGCTAGTATAACAGAATCTATACATACCTATAACCGCTAGTATAACATAGTCTATACCTACCTATAGCTGCTAGTATAACATAGTCTATACCTACCTATAACAGCTAGTATAACAGAGTATATACTTACCTATTACTGCTAGTATAACAAAGTATATATCTACCTATAACCGCTAGTATAACATAGTCTATACATATCAATATCTGCTAGTATAACATAGTCCATACCTACCTATAACTGCTAGTATAACATAGTATATACCTACCTATAACCACTATTATAACATAGTCTATACCTTCCTATAACTGCTAGTATAATATAGTAGAGGTTTAAGGTAACTATATACTATGTTATACTAGCAGATATGGGTACGTATATATTATGTTATACTAGCGGTTATAGGTAGGTATATACTCTGTTATGCTAGGAGTTAAAGGTAGGTATATATTCTATTATACTAGCATTATTAAGTAGGTATAGACTCTGTTATACTAGCAGTTATAGGTAGGTATATACTCTGTTTTACTAGCAGTTATAGGTAGGTATAGACTATGTTATACTAGCAGATATAGGTAGGTATGTACTATGTTATACTAGCAGTTATATATAGGTATAGACTATGTTATACTAGCAGTTATAGTTAGGTATATACTTTGCTATGCTAGCAGTTATAAGTAGGTATATACTCTGTTATACTAGCAGTTATAGGTAGGTATAGAGTCTGTTTTACTAGCAGTAATAGGTAGGTATAGACTCTGTTATACTAGCAGTTATAGATATGTATATGTTATGTTATACTAGCCGTTATAGGTAGGTATATACTCTGCTATACCAACAGTTATAGTTAGGTATATACTCTGTTATACTAGCAGTTATAGGTAGGTATATACTCTGTTATTCTTGCAGTTGTAAGTAGGTATATACTCTGCTATACTAGCAGTTATAGGTAGGTATATACTCTGTTATTCTTGCAGTTGTAGGTAGGTATATAGTCTGATATACTTGCAGTTATAGGTAGGTATATACCCTGTTATACTAGCAGATATAGGTAGGTATATACTCTGTTATACTAGCAGTTATAGATAGGTATAGACTATGTTATACTAGCAGTTATAGGTACGTATAGAGTCTGTTATACTAGCAGTTATCTGTAGGTATAGATTCTGTTATACTAGCAGTAATAGGTAGGTATATATTATGTTATAATTGCGGTTATAGGTAGGTATAATCTATGTTATACTAGCAGTTATAGGTACGTATTGACTATGTTATACTAGCGGTTCTAGGTAGGTATATACTATGTAATAATAGCGGTTATAGGTAGGTATAGACTCTGTTATATTAGCAGATATAGGTAGGTATATACTCTGTTATACTAGCAGTTATATATAGGTATAGACTATGTTATACTAGCAGTTATAGCTAGGTATAGACTATGTTATAATAGAGGTTTATGTAGGTATAGACTATGTTATACTAGCAGTTATGGGTAAGTATAGACTATGTATCGATTCTGTTATACTAGCAGTAATAGGTAGGTATAGACTATGTTATACTAGCAGTTATAGGTAGCTATATACTATGTGATACTAGCAGATATTGATATGTATATACTATATTATACTAGCAGATATAGGTAGGTATATACTCTGTTATACTAGCAGTTATATATAGGTATAGACTATGTTATACTAGCAGTTATAGGTAGGTATATACTTTGCTATGCTAGCAGTTACAGGTAGGTATATACTCTGTTATGCTAGCAGTTATAGGTAGGTATAGAGTCTGTTTTTTACTAGCAGTAATAGGTAGGTATAAACTCTGTTATACTAGCAGTTATAGGTAGGTATATACTCTGTTATTCTTGCAGTTGTAGGTAGGTATAGAGTCTGATATACATGCAGTTATAGGTAGGTATATACTCTGTTATACTAGCAGATATAGGTAGGTATATACTCTGATATACTAGCAGTTATAGATAGGTATAGACTATGTTATACTAGCAGATATAGGTAGGTATTGATTCTGTTATACTAGCAGTAATAGGTAGGTATATACTATGTTATAATTGCGGTTATAGGTAGGTATAATCTATGTTATACTAGCAGTTATAGGTATGTATTGACTATGTTATACTAGCGGTTATTGGTAGGTATAGACTATGTTATACTAGCAGTTATAGGTAGGTATAGACTATGTAATAATAGCGGTTATAGGTAGGTATAGACTATGCTAT